>JAPYZJ010003047.1:0-17865 GCA_030522765.1 Ophioninae sp. B BG-2022a | reverse complement strand
CTTTTTTCTCCTCGAGTTCCAAATTCTCCATGCCTCCGTAACCTTCCATTGGTTCATCTTTTTCCTGTCATTCCCTACCCGCACTTCGCTAAGCTAACCGACCTCTAGTGCACCCACAGCCAACTTAGCTACACTATACCGCATTCGCCGAGGACACGGGGAAACTGTCGAAAACGCGTGCCGGTATGGACAGCCCTGTATTTCCCTGATTCTTTGGCGTACACACTTCGTATTCAAGTATATACATCAAAGTCTCAGAATAAACGGCCTCCCGCTCACTGGTCGATGCGCCAGACAGAGCACGGCTAAACGGTCACCGCACCAAGTATCAACCTATCTCGATGCTGCTTAACTTCGATGATCGCTTGAGCCGCACTCCGACCGCCCAGCCACCAGCGTCGGTAAATTTAAGTTTTATTATTTGTTGTTATAGCGGCAACAGAAATACATCATCTGTGAAAATTTCAACTCTCTATCACGGTTAATGAGATACAGCCTGGTGACTGACGGACGTATGAGAGCCCCCCTTAATTTTTAATGTAATTTAAGTTTTAATACTTGTTGTCATAGCGGCAACAGAAATACATCATCTGTGAAGATTTTAACTCTCTAACTATCACGGTTCATGAGATACAGCCTGGTGACAGACGGACGGACGGACAGAGGAGCGAAAACAATCGGGTCCCGTTTTTTACTCTTTGGGTACAGAACCCTAATAAAAAAGATCTTGCAGACGGCCAGCTTCCTCTCTCTCTCTGTCTCTCTCTCTCTCTCATTCACCCTTCCACGCTCTCATTCGCGCACACACACGCACACGAAAGAGAAAAACGCAAAGAAAAAATAATAGGAAAACGCCAGAAAGAACTATTAAAAAAACGCAAAAGACTAAAATGAAGAGAAGGATCTCGCTCAATGGTTCCCCTCAAAAGTGAAAAGACAGATCGCTATTCGCTCTCTAATGGCTCGATGCTAACTGCCGAATTTTCCGCGGAGGGCCGCTGCGGCGATTAATGTTGTGGAGGACTCCCGCGTCGTCGATGATCGGGCTTGTTCCATAATTACAAGACTTTTCGGGCTTCCCGGGGCCACATATGTTCGTGGCTTACTCTAAAAAGCGCCAAAGGGAGGGGGGGGGGTGCAGTGCGTGGGGAAAGGGGAATTAAGGGGTTTTGGGGGAGTTAGCGTCGAAGCCTGACCGATTGTGACGCAACGTCACAATATATGTATATTGTAACAGGGTCTACCCTCGTTACACTTCAATTTATAGGTTCGAGACCCGATCAGGGAGTAAAGTAGTATAGACTCGTGTGTGTCGTGTTTTCCACAGTTCAATGCAATTAATTTATTTGTTTTGTGTCCTTTTTACAATCGGGGTGTCTTGTGTGTGTGTGTGTGTGTTGTTTTCAATAATTGTAGTATGTCCCGTCGCTACAAAACCCGCTTTGTCGGAGTGGAATGGTCCGCCCTGTTTTATAATAGGCGCGTTACCACGGTTCGGTAATGTCGCTCCTCACTTGTCCCCGGAGTCTTATCGATCGCGACGCGCTAAGTCCCGCAGTACGCTTCTGCGGCGATCCCGGGTGACTCTACGTGTGTGTTTCTATGTGCTTGTGTACGCGCGCGCGCGCGCGCGCGTGTGTGTATGTGTGTGCGCGTGCGTGCGTGCGTGCGTGCGTGCGCTTTCGCTTTCCACTCTCGGCCTTTTTCTAATCCGAAGATGAGTAATCGGGTCTAGAAGTACTAACTAGTCCACTCAAGGGTCTAGAGGCCAGAACAACTAGGCAGTCTATGGCAAATGCTCGCCCTTTTATACCGCTAATTTGGCGCGTTTTTCTTCCCTTTCTAGATAACTAGCATAACTAGAGGTGCTAGATAACTAGCAATGTACTTCCAATAGCCCTGTGAAACGGCAAATCGATCAAAGCTTACGAAAGAATGAACAGAGGAAGATTTTCGTTTATAAAAATCTCGTAATCTTTATATAAATTGAAAAATTAATTTGTCTTCACCTTTTTTCACAATGTTCCATCTGCTACTGTGGAGATTGGGGAAAAAAATACAAAATCACAAAAATTTTCCAAGAAAAATTTCAAAAATTTTTCATAAAACATGTTGATTGTCATTTTGGATATCAACCGCCGGCATTCGCGTTACCCAAAGCATACCATGTGGAGGTTGCACGGTTGGATTAATGCTTCTTATGTACTTACGCATATATGTTGTGTGTGTCCGCGCGTGTGCATGCGTGCGTGTGTGTTTGTATGTGTGTATGCGCGCGCACACACACACATGTGCATTAGCAGGTAAGACACACACACACAACACACACTTGCACCAGCACATAAGGAGCATTAATCCGACCGTGCAACTTCCATATTGTATGCTTTGGGTAACGCGAATGCCGGTGGTTGATATCCAAAATGAAAATGAACATTTGTTTTGGAAAATTTTTGAAATTTTTTTTTGGAAAATTTTTGTACTTTTGTATTATTTTTTTTCCCAATCTCCCCAGTAGCAGATACAAAATTGTGAAAAAATTTAAAGACAAATTAATGTTTCAATGTTTATGAAGATTGCGAGATTTTTATACACGAAAATCTTGCTACGTTCATTCTTTCGTAAGCTTTGATCAATCGGAAAAAAAACCGCTCGATGGATCGATTTGCCATTTCACACGGCTAGTAGGGGTTTATTGAGGTATGAAAACTACTAAGCGCCGTAGCCTCCACATCAGTGTTAGTGAAAATGCGGTCGATTTACCAAAACAAGGAAAAAGTCGATTTTTTCACGTGTTTTCAATTCGATGTTTTGGGTGGAAATAAATGTTTTTTCATAAATGTTCTACTAGCATTTCATAGTACATTTATTCCCGTTTACGAAACTGCCCATCCATTTCCTGTACGATCATTGTTTGCCGAGATATTGACGATTGAAGGAAAAAGATCCTTTTTCATTTAATTTCGGACATCTCCGTAAAAAATGGTCGTAGATAAAATCTAAAAGAAGGAAATTGAACCTGAATGAACAAGCTGTCTGATCTATATAATAGTTTAACCCGAAAAAATTTTTCCTAACCCGTGGACTATCGAAAAGAAAGGATAAAAATTTTGAAATTTTCATTTCGAGCTATTTCTTCGATTGCGTTGAAAATATGGATCCTAAAAATTTTTGGCCAAGAGGACGGAAAACTAGAATGTTGGAGCTCCAAAATGCTTTTTTCGTCATTCTGATAGAATGATTTTTCACCGAAATACCGCTCGTCAAAAATCACCGAAAAATCCGCAATTCTTTGCTGTTCCTTTAATTTATGTGCGTAGTGTAGTTCAATAAATCGTATTTTCAACGATATAAAATATTTATTCAGTTATTTGTGTTTGAACTTTACAATATTCTGAGAAGCTTACCCTTTTAATAGAATTAAAAAGTCATAGTTTTTTAGTGACGTGAATATACTTCAGCTTTTCCAATAACACCTGACGATTCAGTGTATGTCACGAGTTCTGGTTGATGGAATCTCTATGTTGTAGTATTCAAATATACTGATGAGATTAGGAATCCATTAGAAAAAATGGCAGACCGTAATGTGTTTACGCGCTGAAGGTCACCTTTGAAACGTGATTTCACGACCACGCTTGTTAATAATTAGCATTATGGACGTTCAGCTGTCATTGATAAAAGTAAGTAACATAGGATAGTCAAAAACATTAACCGAAAAAACAAGTAACCCCCTCTCCAATCTATGAGAATGGATTGGTCCTTTGGAATGGAACTCAAAAAGATCCAACCAAAATGAGAGTAGTCTGAATAAACTATTAGGATGGTCTGCACCATTTTTAATAAACTCAAAAACATTTAAGCAAATCCAAAAAAGTGCAAGAAAAGTAGACAATTGCCAGAAGTTTTGAATGGAGCTAGAAAAAATCCGGTCAAATATAAACAAAACCGAACACACTTCGGGACGGTTAGACCTTTTAAATGGAAAACTGAAAACTCCAACTAATCGCAAACAAGATAAAAAAAATGTCGAGGAAGGTCAGACGATTCGATCGGAATTTTTTAAGAATCCACATTCAAGAAAATCGAAACACACTTCAAAAATGGGTCGATCTTTTGAACGAAACACAGTAAAGTCCAACTAAATTCAAATCAAACTGGAAGCTACTCAAAACATCTAACCGAGGCCAGAAGAATTTTGACTTTTTAATGAATCCATCTTGGATGGTCAAATCCCTTTAATGGAAAATAAGCAAACTCAAACATCTAACTTTGATAATGAGCGAACATCTCGCATGGAAAAGCCACTATGTTAATTTTCTTTTTGACATATTTATTCCTGCGCACTAAGTATCCAATACACCGAAACAAATTTTTTCTGTTAGCCTCGTACTATTCGCAAGTTTTGAACTGTTTCGCTACAAAGCAAGTATAATAATAAGAGAAAACATCTTAAGACAATTAGTCTTTGTCTAGCAACCTAACGTATTCGCAACGTTGAAGAGAAGCAACGTTTCAGAAATTTCAAACGCATCTACGACCAGTAACTGTGATCATCGTTATGTACGTAACCAAGAGTTTTACAATTTTATAACTTTCCTTCAACTATAATTGTTGATATACGTTCGAACTTTAGCAAGCATATTTGAAGAATGTAAGTTTAAAATTATCATGCCGAAATCATAAAAATGGGGGACGAAATAGGATTTTCCACACGATCGTATTCATTATTATTGTAAAAAGAATAAAAATATAATGTTTACCTAAACGAATTTGATAACTGAATAAACTATATCTATAATATTCAATGTCGAGCAATTTCATTAAATTTTCATAGAAATAATGCAAAGATCTTGTAAAAATGAATACGAGTCTCAGAGAATAATGAAGAATGTGTATTTACAAAAATAATTGATTTTTCATATATTATTTGTTCAAAATAGTTTAAATTTTTGTAACTAAAAATTCGTTCATAGGATCTATTTAATTTTATCAAAATCTTCACATTGATAGAATGCAAATTTAGTAACAATGTATTTAAAACAAAAATCGATGGTTTTGGCACTAACATTTTTTTAAATTGTTTTTTCTTAACATTGTTGATATTTTTTACTCGGAATAAATTTTTTTTGAATTGACCGTTACTTGTTTATTTTTTAATTGGCATTTAGGCACAGTATTTCGACAATCTTAATACATGCTTTTTGCGATCGCAATACTTTCTTTAGAAATGAAAAATCACGAGCAAGTCAACCTGAAAAAGACTCGACACAAAATGATTCTAACCACTGAAAAATTTAATATTGACATCCACACGATTTCAACGCAAATCAAGGCCGAGCTCAGAGTCCGTTCTTTTGTTCCTAGAAACAAAAAACACCTCAATCGGAAATACGACGAAAATGAAATAATTTCCAAAAAAAAGTTCGTCATTTTCTAATGAACACGTTACATTTTATGTTTTATTATCCCTACAAAATTACGTCACTGATGCGATAGAGAACGAACTAAACAAACAGACGAGCGAAAGCCCCTTGAGTGACATGGCGGGCTTTCGAAGTTTGTTCGCGACGACGTCCAACTGTCGTTAACATTTCGGCCAGAACTTTTGCCAGATTTTCGCTATATTGTGAAGGGATATAGTGGGATATTTCATGCTCGACCGAACCTTCTTATATTACAGGAAATTCCTGGGGTTATCGACAAATACCCCGGTCCGAGTCACCAAAAGCATGGGCAAAATATTTTTCCCGGATTAGTTTGACAAGTATTGTTTCTTAAAATAAAAAAAAGATAGGAACACGATCTACGATTTGAGAAGCTGAACGACATATTGTTATCATGAAAATAAAAATTTTTATAATTGTAGCTGCGATAGTAGTAACAATAATCTTTACTTATAACAAAATTGTAACAGACCGCTGTCTGTACATTGAAGATATTAAAAAAAAAATGATATGGGGGGTCTTTATTCGAGCAACAGAAGCAAAATCAACAGTTCTTAGAACTTAGAATCAGGATACAGGTGCTCTCTGGAAGTGACCACATTATATCTACTGCTGAGTCGTGGCTACATTCGCACATTGATGACGCCCTGGTTAAGATTAACCGGTAGTTTTTTTACGTAATGATAGGGAGGGGCAGGAAGGGGGGGTATCGCGGTGAATACGCACTGTTCTTTGAAAGCATGGACCCTGTCGGCTTTTCCTAATGTTTTTCTCTAATTCTCCTTGTATTTTCTTTTCAATGTTTTTCAGCTGGGTTCTGATTCCCTAGTATTTGCGTCTGTTTATAGACGTCCGAAGGGTCTTTTGTTAGATTCATTTTTAGTTGCTTATTTGCAGCATTCTCATGCCTTTAAGAACATTATTATTGCCAGAGATTTCAATTGGAATTTGTTGAGTAACTGTTTTGAGTCAAGGTATCTGCAGGATTTTGCTTTTTCTTCTGCTCTTTTCATTTTAAATTCAGGGTCTACTTTTCAGACTTCCTAATCCGACTCTTGCCTGGATGTTGTTTTGGTGGACGATCTGTCCAAGGTTGCGCCATTCATAAAGTCTGATTGTCCCTTTATAAATGGTCACGATTTGCTTGAACTTTCTTATGAGTTTGGGCTTAAGGATTTCGGTTCGCAACTTCTCACGCGTCGCAACATTGCTGCCTTCAATCCTGATAGTTGTATGGCCACTATAAGGTCGCTTTTTCTGGAGGCTGAGCTGGTTGGTATTCCTGAGACGTCTGAAGATCTGGAAGCGAGGGTGCAGAGGTGTTCGGATGCTCTTACTCGTGCCATGGACTTACATGCCCCCTTTAAGACCTTCACGGTGTTCGGACCCCCTGCCCGTTGGCTCACAAACGATCTTAGGTTTCGTATGCGCACCACAGATCGGTTGTATCGTTCTGCTAAGCGTGCAAGCTGTCTCTTAACGTTTGCTGAATATTGAGCATTCAGGAATGCCCTGCTTTGTGATATCCGGCAAGTAAAGAGTGAGTATTACTTATCGCGTTTAAGTACGATCAAGGAACCGGAGAAGCTGTGGAAAGAATTAAAGTGGGTGGGTTTGGTAAAGGCGTCTTCTCCTTTGAACTTCTTTGCCCCTGAGATACTGAATGAGTATTATATGGTGGTATCCACAACTGGGACAGGTACTGTTGGTGATTTGCGTTCTGATTTTCATACAAGGTTGCTACCGTGGGAAGACGGTGAGAGTGCGTCTTTCTCCTTTGCCAGGTTGAGTTCCGCCACTATCTCGAGATTTTTATCAAACCTGTGCTCGTCTTCCCTATCGTCTGGCCCGGATGGTATCTCGCTTTTTAGCCTTACTCAAGCCGCTCCAGTATTATCCACTTTCTTGGCGGACTATATTTAATGGTGTAATCGACCTTGGGCGCTTCCCTGCTGTCTGGAAGTATGCGTACATACGTCCGCTCCTAAAGACTAAAACGCCTGAGTCACCTTCAGATACGCGGCCGATTGCTTACTTATCCGGAATGGGAAAGTTATTCGAAAGTATCATGAAAGATCAAATCCTGAATTACATCGTCCACAATGGCCTTGCAGATCCGATGCAATGTGCGTATAATGCTAATTCATCTACCCAATACCGCCCTTATAAAGGTTTGCGATGACATTAGGCGGGATATTGATGGTGGTAAGCTCACGTCACTGGTCTCATTCGATTTTTCTAAGGTATTCGACACGGTTCCGCATCTACCCTTGCTGAAAAAGCTCCTTCAGATAGGGTTTTCTCCATCTGCCCTCAAATTAATGCGGTCCTACTTGAGGGTACGTAATCAATCGGTCATCGATCAAAAGGGTGTGTTCGCCTTGGCTCGGTACTGACCAGTGTGTCCCGCAGGTATCGATGTTGGGACTTCGGCTTTGTTCTATTGTTATAAGAAATATTTCAGACGTGCTGAGGTTTTCTAAGCATGATGTTTTTGCTGACGACACGCAGATTTACAGACACTGCCTGCCTCTTGAGCTGGGCGATGCTCTCAGGATGGTCAATCTTGTCGCGTGTGCGATTCACGATTATGCGGTGGCCAACGGATTGGTTTTGCATTCTTCCAAATCCAAAGTCATGATTGTTGGCAGCCATGCTCGTGTGAGAGTTGTCGACTTCGACACTATTCAGCCTCATATTGTTAGCAACGCCCGACTGTCTTTCGTTTCTAAGTGTCGTAACCTTGGATTAGTAATGAATTCAACTCTCACTTGGAATAAGCATATCGCAGGTGTCTGTCGCGACGTGCATTTTATTTTGCATAAGCTTAAGCATCATCGTGACGCCCTTCCCCGTAAATTGAAGGCGAGCCTTATCGCCTCCTTGGTATTTCCCAAGATTGATTACTGCTCGGTATTGTATAACGATTTGACTGAAAATTTGAACCTCAAGCTCCAGAGGCTTCAAAACTGTTGCACGGGCTTTGTGTTTGGTCTCAGTAAGTTTCAGCATGTGACAGACTTTAGGTTAGGATTGGGCTGGCTGTCTGCAAGAAATAGACGTGCGGATTTCTTAGGGATCCTTGCCTTCGAAGTGCTCCATAAGGATGTTCCGCAGTACATTAACGACATGGTCGTGTTAAGCAATCATGAATTGCGCAGATCCGAGAGGTTGCCAGCTTGTTCCTTTGTAATTCCAGTTCACCGAACCTCGGCTTTTCAAAATTCGTCTGTTATCTCTGCATGTAGGGTGTGGGGCTCTCTACCTAACGGCTTGAAAAATGGAACCGATCTTGCGGCGTTTAAGCGAAGGTTACACGCGTGGTTGCTGCAATCTGAGCGAGAAGCAGTTACTGATACGTTCAGTAGTAAGGTACAGGTATAGGGAGACAGACGGTTCCCCTTCCCCAGGCCCCAGAGCAGGTGGGCTGGCGCACAGCCCGGGGTCTGAGGGTAGATGGTGGGGGAGTATCGAGGTCTGAGTGGTGGGCGTGTGTGTTTGAGTTTGTCGGGTTTGTCTGGATGTACATGTATATCTAAAAGTGGAGGGGGTAACTGCGTCTTGGAGTTTGAATGAGGATGTATAGCTAAAAGTGGAGGGGTTAACGGAGTCTGGGTATTCAGCGGGCCTCGTGGGGGTATTTCCCCCTGTCAGGTCGGGTATTGCCGGCTCGCGGTACATGTATAGCTAAAAGTGGAGGGGATATCGGAATTATTTTTCAAGAAAACTGTAGTATTGCTACGGGCTATAATATGAATGGCTCCTGTCTGGACGACTGTTGCCGGTCGAGGTACATGCATAGCTAAAAATGGAGGGGGTATCGGCCATTCAAAAATATTTTTCAAGAAAACTGTAGCGTTGCTACGGGATATAATATGAATAGCTTCTGTCTGGTCGATTGTCGCCGGTTCGATGTACATGTATAGCTAAAAGTGGTGGGAGTATCAGCCGTTCAAAGATATTTTTCAAGAATGATATAATATGTATGGTGCGTATAGTATCGTGTAGGAGCGGCGGGGAGAGGGGGTCTCTATTTTCCCTTTGTATGAACAGTTTGTTAGGTCGGAGGAAGTTATGAGATCTGATGAGAATAAGGATATTGCATCATCAGAGGGGCGTACCCCCCTGCCGATTGTATATGCGAGAGGAAAGGGTTTCTGAATGGTCTGTTTGTGGAATATTTGAGTGGATTTACATTTCCCGGTTACACCGTTATTCTGATCTCCCGAACAAGTTTTATAGCTAAAAGTGGTGGGGGTATCGGCCATTCAAAACTGTTTTTCAAGAAAACGGTTTGAGCGGATTTACATTTCCCGTGTACATCGTCATTCGGATTTCCAGAACAGTTTTGGAAACGTGGAAGTGAAACGTGAGCCTTCGTACAAGTGGCCACTTTTTCTGTCCTAAACGCACACCGTGGCTCTCGTGTATTGGCGAGTAAAAGTTTCGTGCCGCGCAACACGTGACAGCCTAAGAATCCGTTATACGGGGGTACTTACTCTGGAAGTCGTTTGACTTACATCGAATCATCCAGCGTCTACGCTTCTGCTACACCGGAACTTCTGGGGGCAATAAGTACCGCCATGAAATTACTAGTCACAATCAACAGCGTGCGTGCGTGCGAGCGTTCATGCGTTAGTTGGTGGGTACTCGCGCGGGTTCGTTCATACCCGCGTGCCTGCGTTCGTGCCTACGTTCGCGCGTTCATGCGACCGTGTGTTCGTGCGCGAGTACGTTCGTGCGTGCGAACGTACGTTCGCGCGTTCATCCGCGCGTGTGTTCGTGCGTGCGTGCGTGCATACGTGCGTTCGTGCGTGCGGGTGTGCTTTCAGCATTCGTTCATGCCCGGGTTCCTTCGTTCATGCGTACGTTCGCGCGTTCATGCGAGCGTGCGTTCGTATGGCCGTGCGTGCGTTTGTGCCGTCATGGGTATGTTCGTTCGTGCGTTCACGCGTACATGCGTTCGTGCGTGGGTAGGTTCGCGCGTTTGTGCGTTCGTGCATGCGTCGTGGGTGCATGCGTTCGTGCTTGCGTGCGTGCATGCGTGCGTGCATGCGTGCGTGCAATCGTGCGTGATAATACCCTGACGCTTGAGAACCCGCGATACTCGAAATATTTCGGTACTCCAATTTTTCTCGTACCCCTCCTCGAACGGACCTTTTGTCCTACTGGCGCGCACATAATCTCCATGCTTATATTTATTTCACGCTATTGTATAATCTCCACGCTATATATTTATTGGAACGGTGGGTGTTCCGATGAGTAAAAACACGCAACATTCGCTCTTTCAAGCTGCGGTTGAAGCGTTCAACTATCTTTGTCTTGATGTCCGGATTTTTCGCGACCCTAAAGCGGATGTCTTTGTCCTGGAGAAAATTCTGGAAAACATTTCCGAGGAATTTTATCCCTCGGTCCGCTTGTAGATATACAGGGCAACGAGGCGCGGTCATGTTAAGGACCCGTTTGAACCCATCCGCGACTTAACGGACAGTTTTATCGCTGAGTGGTTCAACCCGTGCATATTTGCTCAATAAATCTCTAACAGCGAGTTAATAGGCAACGCCGTCGTTAGATGCCTGAATCGAACGTAAATCGAAGAGGACCGGTTCCCAAACGTCATGTATATTATCGACGTTATAATGAAGTCTGTGAAAGCGCCGTTGAACTGGTCTACGAATGGTGTATGCGTCTTGTCGCGTGAACCACTCACGCACGTAGCTCTTTTTCCCGTTGATCAGACGATATGCACCTGAATAACCAGCCGGGTTGTGCAAGTTGTAGTGAATATCGTCGAGGGCTGGCTTATTAGCCATCGTTTTCTCTCTCTCTCACTCTCGATCTCTCTCCTTCTCTACCGGACTCTATCGTTCTCGCGCTCCTCTTAGACGGTCAAAACCTTAGCCAACAGGAAGGTTTCTTCTTTCGTCTCTTTGTTTGC
The DNA here is from genome assembly GCA_030522765.1 of Ophioninae sp. B BG-2022a. Taxonomy (NCBI): domain Eukaryota; kingdom Metazoa; phylum Arthropoda; class Insecta; order Hymenoptera; family Ichneumonidae; species Ophioninae sp. B BG-2022a. The sequence continues at coordinate 6,486 of JAPYZJ010003047.1, read as the reverse complement.
GGGTGCATAAATTCAAATTCTTTATCACTAGCTCCGGCTTTTCTTTTCACATCTCCACATCTCTCAAAAAGTTCGACAGATTGATTTATTACAGGTTCATGGATACTTGCCCATGGCTCGGCCATTGTGGGACCCCTGTGGACAAGATTATTCCTCTGTTTGTCGTTAGATTTCCCCAGCTCATCATTCCCGATAAACTCGCGAGGTACTCCAGCACTGCGAAGGGCGTTGCTAAATTCACTACGCCCTTTTGAACGAAATGTTTTTCGCAATCTTGCAGCGTTATTTTCAAAATAGACAATGTTAGCACCCGTTATGAGTGACCCGTACATATTCACGCGTACCTGACCATCCCAAATTATATCCGGCGTTTCTCCTTCCGATTTTTGCATATATTCAATTAATGCCCACGCTCTACGTCTAAACGTCGCTAGTACACTGCTGACATATCGTCCATGGGCATGCCACCGGTAGAGTAATTCCCAGACTCCGTAGAGCGAGTTTGTTTAACCGGCGTATTTGCCGGTGATGATATCTGAAAGATATACCTTCGAAACAAGGGGAGAAAGCGCTCCCACGTTTCCCGATCATTCTTAAATTGATCCGAGTGGAACATGTTTGAAAGCTTCAGGTCGAGGCGCGATATCGCATTACCAGGTGTTTTTACACTCTCCGGTTGCGTTTCAGGTGTACAATGGGATGTAGAAATATTAAGCGGTAACACGCGCCCTCCTCTGATACGCTGCTGATACTCTGCTTTATGGGCCAAAATCATTTTTTTCGCGTGCTGCATTATTGCTGGGTATTCTGTGGGCTAGAGAATAATTTCCCGAATAACGTATCGATGATCGGGGCCAGCAGGACACCCAGAAAACCACCGCAGCCTTTTTGCAGGGTGATGCGTCAATGACAATTGAGAAAACGCTTAGAAATAGACAGGGTGTTCACACAGGTTGATCGTCGACGCTAGCCGAAAATACGTGTATAAACCTCGTTTTTATAGTACATTGACCATTGGTGCGTATGTTTTGGTTGAAAAGCGAGTTCCTCCCGAGATATGTAAATTCCCTGGCTGCAGCGCTCGATGTACACAAAAGGTTTCCAATATTCCTGTTCTTATATTTCACCAGTATTAGGCGAATAACTTGGTGATTTAGTCATCGGAATAGAGAAATGAGAGTTGATATATATTTCTTGGCACACCTCGACCGCTGTAGCCTACGTGGCAATCTCTTCACACTGTGCGACTACTCTGGCATACTGCAGAGCTACGTACTAGAGACATTTAAAGGCAGCGGTATGTAAAATAAAACCACCGTCTTGGCTGAAAAATTTTGCCCATGGTGTGCAACAAGCGCAGACTGCGTTCACGGCATAACTCATGGCTTTTCACCGTTGCGTTTCCAAGGAATAATGCGGGGGGCCCTGAAGAAACTATTGACGATCGCCAAGATGTAATTGAATTTTATTTTCTAATGCTTGGAAAGCCACCGTGGTAGATGCATATGACCTACTTAAAAATGCATGGAAATATGTCTATCCTCGCTAGTCTATTTTATTCCCGTTTCCTGTGAGGCTATTGTGATAAATGTTTACAATGCCTTGACATATGGAAACGCGGGATGGTATCGTGGAAGCTTAAAAAAATTGTTTCAAGGAAATTGTACACAATGGAAGAACACGAGGAGGAGTGATAGCACAATCCTTTCCTAATAAACAAATGACAGCCCCCGGACGAGGGCGGGGGGGGGGGGATAATATATAACGATAGCATCAATACAATCCGGGTATTTGGAAGAAAAGAATTACCACGGTTAAAGCGTTTCGCTCCAGTTAATTTCTTGCGTGTTACGTTTATTCGTATCTTTTGTGCGGGTGTGTGTAATGTCGTGAGTTTAAAAATGAGTCATCTGTCGTTGATTGAAGGTCCAAGAAATCTCTGTGTGAGTTTGTTAACGTGTATACGTGCAATAGTGGAAAGAGTCCAGCATACGAATCGTTTCGTATCAATCTCTCACGGCGATGCTCGCATGACGTACATTGCGCATTTCAATCATGAAGATCTGACGGCAGAACTTTCAGCGCTTTTGTCCAACCTCCCGGGACGGGTTATAGGCTGGTTATTCATCGCCGGTGTATTTGCTGATTCTGGAGACGGTGAATCATTAGCGCAGGATATAGTTTTACGGCGTGGGTCAACCAGGAGCCGTTGCACTGCCGAAATCGCTGCGTTATTAGACTCAGCAGCGGCCAACGGCCGTAAGTATTCAAACAGAACGCGACTCGTTTAAACGCTGTGGTTTGGCTAATCGTTGCTTAAAAATATCGTATTTCTCCAGCGTACTTACGATTTTAATGCAGCAGCGATGATGAGATTTCGGAGGGTGAGGAGGAGAGCCGATCACCCATGGTATCGGAAGAAAGGGACAAAGAAATCGAAGAAGAAAGGGTGTCTGCAATCGGACAAGAAATAGGGGAAGAACTGAAGGAAGAACGAGGGTAAGAAATCGGAGAAGAAGCGCACGGCTTAATAAACGGCCTAAATTGGTGGGAGCACGAGGGAGCGGGCGCCGTACGCCTGGACTTTCATGCAGCAGCCGACGAGGAGTCGACCATCGGTTAGCACCTTTCGAAACTGACTCTCTCACTCCCTTTTTCGTACTCGCACGCGTTGTCCGCTAGATCACGGGCTAATCTATTGTTATAATTTCTCGAGGAGATTTCGAGAGTCGTGAAATCATAGCACTGGTGCTAGAGAGCGAAAACGGACCATCGGAAGAATAGCTGTTTTAACCATTGATAAATTACGATCGAATCGGTCAGGACAATCCACACCACAACGAGGCAGAAGTGATCCGCTAGCGAGGTCAACGCCGTTGATGAGGTCCACGCCACTGGAAATCGTTGAAACCGCTGGTCCTTTACCATCAACCGGGAGAAGAAAGCCCAAGTTTTGTGACGATTCGGTCGACGAAAAATCCGTAGCTATAGAGATGGAACGTGAAGACCGGTGGTACCAGGTAGGGGCAGTTATAAAACGAGCGGGAGTAAGTCAACCCGTTGAGGGTGTTAGCGACAAACAGTGCAAAACCGCGCATGGTGGAGAACTTGATGACGATAACGATGACAAAATAGAAATTGAACCCCCGGGTAAACGGTTCATTATGGAGGCGTCAACCGAGCGGTTTTATCACAGTTTTCGTACTACATGCAAAGAGACGTGGGTGAAACTTTTACAACCACCCTCAAACGCGAACCCCGTAATTTGGATACGAAATGCATTACGCGATATGCATGCGCACTTCGTTCCAAGGCGCGATCCGACACATCTGATCGGAGTTACCCTCTCATGTCAGGCCATAGAGCGTGGTTGCGCTGGACAATCCGTACGACCTGTAACGCGGTTCAATTTTGATTATCTCTGGGCCTCAATAGACAACATAAATAAAAGTTCGCGTGTAGTGTTGGCCGATGACCCTCTACACTTTAGCATCGTTTATATAAACGTCCCTCAGGGTCAGGGTAATGAGCGAGGGTTAAACGCCGTGCTATTACATACAAGGTCGATAATCTAAATCTCGAAAGACGATTCTCTCTGTCTTCCTAGAAGCTTAATTGTCGCGGAAAACCATTGCGCTTACAACCGGGATGAAAACGCTGTGTCTTTGAAGCTGTGGAACGCCATACGAAATAAAAACTCTACACTTCTCTGCGCGAGAGCTGTCGAGTTAGCTACGGCGGCAGGAGTTACTGTATCCGACACTGGCTGCGATATACCCGAACTTCAAGTGTTTAAGGAGTACTACAAATCGCGCGATACAGCAATTGTTGTTCTCGATTATGACGAATACGGTAACGGAGAGCCACCTATTTTTAACGGTCGCAGCTGGTTTGAGAGGGATCCGTCTACCGTATGCGTCATAATCGAGAAAAACAATTGCTGTATCGCGCGATTTGTAGTACTCCTCAAACGCTTGAAGTTTGGGTATACCGCAACCAGTGTCGGATACAGTAACTCCTGCAGCCGTAGCTAACTCGACAGCTCTCGCGCAGAGAAGTGTAACATTTTTATTTCGTATGGCGTTCCACAGCTTCAAAGACACAGCGTTTTCACCCGGTCGTAAGCGCGATGGTTCTCCGCGACAATTAAGCTTCTAGGAAGACAGAGAGAATCGTCGTTCGAGACTAGATTATCGACCTTTTATGTAATAGCACGGCGTTTCACCCTCGCTCATTACGCTGACCCTGAGGGACTTTTATATACACGATGCTAAAGTGTAAAGTGTCATCGGCCGAGAATACACGCGAACTCTTATTTATGTTCTCTATTAAGTCCCAGAGATAATCAAAATTGAACCGCGATACAGGTGGTATGGATTATCCAGCGAAACCACGCTCTATGGCCTGACATGAGAGGGTAACTGCGCTCAGATCTGTCGGATTGCGCCTTGCAACGAAGTGCGCATGCATATCGCGTAATGCCTTTCATATCCAAATTACTGGGTTCGCGTTTGAGGGTGGTTGTAAAAGTTTCACGCATTTCTCTTAACATGTAGTACGAAAACTGTGATAAAACCGCTCGGTTGACGCCTCCACAATGAACCGTTTACCCGGGGGTTCAATTTCTATTGTGTCATCGTTATCGTCATCAAGCTCTCCACCATGCGCGGTTTTGCACTGTTTGTCGCTAACACCCTCAACGGTTTCACTTACTCCCGCTCGTTTCATAACTGCCCCTACCTGGTACCACCGGTCGTCACGTTCCATCTCTATAGCTACGGATTTTTCGTCGACCGAATCGTCACAAAACTTCGGCTTTCTCCTCCCGGTTGATGGTAAAGGACCAGCGGTTTCAACGATTTCCAGTGGCGTGGACCTCATCAACGGCGTTGACCTCGCTAGCGGAACACTGCTGCCTCGTTGTGGTGTAGATTGTCCTGACCGATTCGATCGTAATTTATCAATGGTTAAAACAGCTATTCTTCCGATGATCCCTTTTCGCTCTCTAGCACCCGTGCTATAATTTGACGACTCTCGAAATCTCCTCGAGAAATTATAACAATAGATTAGCCCGTGAAGTAGCGGACAACGCGTGCAACTGCGGAAAAGAGAGTGAGAGAGTCAGTTTCAAAAGGTGCTTACCGATGGTCGACTCCTCGTCAGCTACTGCGTGAAAGTCCAGGGGTATGGCGCCCGCTCCCTCGTGCTCCCACCAATTTAAGCCGTTTGTGAAGCCGTGCTCTTCTTCTCCGATTTCTTACGCTCCTTCTTCCTCGATTTCTGCCCATCTTTCTTCTCCGATTGGTGACACTCTTTCTTCTTTGATTTCTTCCTCCCTTTCTTCCGAAACCATGGGTGATCGGCTCTCCTCCTCACCGTACGAAATCTCATCATCGCTGCTGCATTGAAATCGTAAGTACGCTGGAGAAATACGATATTTTTCAGCAACGATTAGCCAAACCACAGCGTTTAAACGAGTCGTGTTGTGTTTGATTACTTCCGGTCGTCGGCCGCTGCTGAGTCTAATAAACGCAGCGATTTCGGTGGTGTAAGGGCTCCTGGTTGACCCACGCCTTAAAACTATATCCCGCGCTAATGATTCACCGTCTCGAGAATCAGCAAATACACCGGCGATGAATAACCAGCCTATAACCCGTCCCGGTAGGTTGTACAAAAGCGCGGAAAGTTCTGCCGTCGGACCTTCATGATTGGAATGCGCAATGTACGTCATGCGAGCATCGTCGTAAGAAGTTGATACGAAACGATTCATATGCTGCACTCTTTCCACTATTCCACGTAAACACGTTAACAAACTCACACGGCGATTTCTTGGACCTTCAATCAACGACAGATGACACATTTTTAAACTCACGACGTTGCACACACCCGCACAAAAGATACGAACAAACATAACACGCAAGAAATTAACTGGAGCGCAACGCTTTAACTGCGGTAACTCATATCATCGAAATACCCGGATTGTATTGATGCTATCGCGATATATTATACCTCCACCCTCCCTTACCGCGCTCGTCCGCGAGGTGTCATTTGTTTATTAGGAACGGACTGTGCTATCACTTCTCCTCGTGTTCTTGGATTATGTAGAATTTCCTTGAAACAATTTTTTTAAACTTCCACGATACCATCCCGCGTTTACATATGTCAAGGCATTGTAAACATTTATCACAATAGCCTCACAGGAAACGGGAACAAAATAGACTAGAGAGGATAGACGTATTTCCATGCATTTTGAAGTAGGTAATATGCATCTATCACGGTGGCTTTCCAAGCATTAGAAAATAAAATTCAATTACATCTTGGCGATCGTCAATAGTTTCTTCAGGGCCCCCCGCATTATTCCTTGAAAACGCAACGGTGAATAGCTCTGGGTTATGCCGTAAACGCAGTCTGCGCTTGTTGCACACCATGGGCAAAATTTTTCAGCCAAGACGGTGGTTTTATTTTACATACCGCTGCCTGAAAATG
>JAPYZJ010003046.1:0-30282 GCA_030522765.1 Ophioninae sp. B BG-2022a | reverse complement strand
AGGCCATCGGTGCCATCGTCCAGAATGCACACAACAAATTTCGTACCGATTGGTTCAGCCGTTTCAGAGAAAAGTGGTTTCGAAATTTCGAAGTGGACGAAGTCGTGTTCTCGGTTTCTCGTCGCCATTTCTCAATAATGAAACATTTTTATCCAAAATGGTGGGCAGAAGGCCCTCGGTGCCATCGTCCAGAATGCACACAACAAATTTCGTACCGATTGGTTCAGCCGTTTCAGAGAAAAGTGGTTTCAAAATTTCGAAGTGGACGAAGGCGCGTTCGTCGTGCTCTTAAGGTATTTTAGAGCACGTGCATCAACTTCCTCATTAGAAAAAACATAGTTTTTTTTGTATACTGTAATATAGGAATTTACAATCACATCCGTGAAAATTCAGCATACTTTACCGAGGAAAAATGATAATAATTGAGGATATTCTTGCGTTCTACGAATTTAAAGATTAATTGTTCAAAATTTGTATGAACCTTCTTAAAAATCATAATACTAATAGTAACTAATGAAAATAATTTATGTCAAGAAAAAATTGAGTTGGAACCCCATTTCTGCATAATTACCCTATTTTCAGATTAAAAAATTATAAATATACCGTTGACTAATAAATCGGATAAAACAACTTTAAAAAAATACCTGCATCTGATCGGGTAGAATTTGCGTTCCTAAAAATGCGCCGTTCATTCTGGATGCCTGAAATGTCCATCTTGAGCCCTATTTCCAAAAATATGATAATTTATCCAAAATGACCTTCGTTAATTTTATTTATCAAACAAAGTGACTTTAATTGTTTAAGCAATTACTTGCTGATCAAAAAGGCTCCAGAAGAGTGGCAGAGGTATGTAGAGAAAAAAGACAGCAAGAACGATCTTTATATCGGCGATTAATTTATTTGAGAATCGATCCGAAGCGTAATCCAACCAGTGTTCGTATCTGACTTCCGGTGAGTCTCTCGGGACCGTGAACTTCCGTTTTATCGCGTACTGCGCATTTTTCGTAATATCATTTTTTCCTTGCCAGCTTGCCAATCGAAATCTCTAATTATTTCTTCTTTAATGACGAACTCACGAAAATACAGCTGATGAAACTCAGCGTTATATTTTCCTTAGGATATTTGAGACGATAAAGCGGCCTCCCGAGTAGAAAGAGAACTGTCGAATTCAATCGATTTAGCCGCAATTCATAAAACCGGAAGTTGAGTATCGTCGATCAAACCGGAAGTGACATGACGCCGAGAGAATTGGCGATTATTATGGTAAAACTAATAACAATGATACGTAAATAACGATTTAAAAAAAAAAATAAGTGAGAAAAATTATATTTTTTGTTTGTTTGGGTTCGTATTGTTGTTACTATCTGTTTTATGAAAGTAACGAAAATAACAATAATACGATTAGGGCAAGAGTAACAGTGTTCGACAAAATCCAGAAAAATAATAATAATCTCTGATAGTAATCATTGTTTTTATTGTATAAAAAAAACATAATATTATTTCACGTCATTGTTATTACGTTATTTTTGTTTAAATGACATGATGTTATTTGATATTATTGCTATTATGTTATTTTTGTACAAATAACATAATAATGTTTGATGTTATTATTATTATGTTATTTTTGTATAATTATCGTAATATTATTTGATGTTATTATTATTATGTTATTTTTGTATAATTATCGTAATATTATTTGATGTTATTATTGTTATGTTATTTTTGTATAATTATCATAATATTGGTTCATGTTATTGTTATTGTGTAATTTTTTATAAATAACATAATATTGTTCGATGTTATTGTTATTATGTTATTTTTGTATAATTATCATAATTTTGTTTGCCGTTATTGTTATTATGTTATTTTTTTATAATTATCATAATATTGTTTGGTATTGTTGTTATTATGTTATTTTTGTATAATTATCATAACATTGTTTGGTATTATTGTTATCAGGTTATTTTTCTATAAATAGCATAACAATGTTTGTAAAATATATCATAACAATAATAATGAAAATTATTGATACTTTATTAATCGTAATCGTGTTTACGATGCCAAAGTATAGTGGAAATTCGTCCCGATAAAATGAACACGAATAGTTAGATAATGAGATCAAAGTATGAGATCTACGTGTGAAATTGACTGTACATATACGATAAAAAAATGAGAAAAGTGTGCTCCGCTGCTGCGATTGTCGACGTTCTCGAGATCAGTAGATTATAAAATAAAAAAAAGTGGGTCGAGTTGTGACACGTTACACTTACGGAGAGCGGTGACCATAAGTGCTGCCGGGAAACCGAAACCGAGGGCGTAACAGGTATCGTCCCCGAAACACGTGAAGGCCTTTCGCAATATCGGCGTCAGTATCATTCCCATGAAACCTCCGAAATTAATGGTGAAGTAGAATATCGAGAAAAACTGTTGGAGACGTTTTTGCTGCTGCGGCAAGTGAAATTGATCGCCACCGAAAGCGGCAACGCAGGGCTTTATACCACCTGTGCCCCATGCTATCAGGACCAATCCTACATACGTCATTCCACTGACGAAATGATTATTTTCATTTATTCTTTTTTTTTTTTTTTTATCAAATTAGCTATTCGTAGTATTGTCATGAAATGGAAATTCAATTTTTCGAACTCTGATACCTTAAGGTGGTACGACTAGCTCTTTGGGACAAAAAAGGATCTAAAATAACCTTACTCACCGCTGTTTTGAGTTATGTTCACTTGAGCTCAATATTTGGGTGATCGACCTTAACTATATTCGTATTTATGGTGAATGATTCGTGTTTTGTATATTAACTGAGGGAAACTGGAATATGAGATACTCGACGACGAGCAGATTTTAGAAAATTTGCGAATTCTAGAAGATCTGTAATGTTCTAGAATTTTTTTTCGATACTCTAGGATATGTTTACAATTCTAGAAAATCTCTAATATTCTAGGTAACTTTTAGGGGTTTAGAAAGATTCTAAAATTTTACAAATCTCCAAGATTACAGAAAATTTCTTAAATTGTGGATCATTTTCATGATTCTAGGGAACTTCAGGGATTCTAAAAAGTACAAGATTCTAAAAATTTCTAGAATTCTAAAAAATTAAAATGTCTAAAATTCTAAAATATGCCAAAAATTCTAGAACTGTGATATTTTCTAAAATTTCTAGAATTGTGATATTTTCTAAAATTTCTAGAATTGTGATATTTTCTAAAATTTCTAGTATTCCGAAATGTTCTAAAATGTCTAGAATTGTGATATTTTTATAAAATTTCTAGTATTCCGAAATGTTCTAAAATTTATAGAATTCCGAAATTTTCTAAAATTTATAGAATTCCGAATTTTTCTAAAATTCATAGAATTCCGAAGTTTTCTAAAATTTCTAGAATTCCGAAATTTTCTAAAATTTCTAGAATTCCGAAATTTTCTAAAATTTCCTAAAATTTCTAGAATTCAAAAATTTTCTAAAATTTCTAGAATTCCGAAATTTTCTAAAATTTCTAGAATTCCGAAATTTTCTAAAATTTCTAGAATTCCGAAATTTTCTAAAATTTCTAGAATTCTGAAATTTTGTAAAATTTTAAGATTCTAAAAAGTCGTAAAATCCCAATTTTCCCCAAATTCGACAAATCACCTAGACACGCTAAACATTTTTCAAAATGCTAAAAACACTAAAAACTTGGACATTTCGCGTATCGAAAATATTCATTTGCGACAACTCCCTGACTCCAGTTCAATTTTGTAAAGTTATGTCAATCTTGTACATGTCCATCTAAAGAGAAAAAATGTCCAACTCACACAGGCCATAGCGCCATCGGTGGCGTCGCCGCGAAGCACATGAGAATATTCCCGATGGCATAAATCACCGAGAAGTATAGTATTGTTCTGTAACGCAGGATATTCGGTAAAGCTTCAATCGTTGTTTAAAATTTTAGTTTTTGTTGTAAACTTTGTTTTATTTTATATAGCACACCTGAAACGGCCGAGATAACTGTCCGCGAGAATTGCACCTGCGACGGGCACGAAATAGCACAGCATTATGAACACGTGATATATAACGGTCGCCCCGTTCTCGGGAAGGAGCAAAATGTTCCGCAGATACAGCGATAATATCGCTACAACGTGAAAATTCATTTATAATTGAATATTGTAGTGGAGTGATCATCATTATCATCGTCGGTATGGCAGAACATTATGGTAGAAATCCACGAATTTATTTACCCCCGTTTTGGATGCATCATTAAGAATTTAGGAAATCTCATCACAAATTCGAATTCAGCGATTTTTAAAACCATAATATCGTTACTTTCGTCAAAATCTAACAGTTTTTCAAATTTGCATCCGCCATATTGAATTTAAACAATCTGATTTCAGATTTGAATTCAAAGAGATCGACAGCTATAATTTATATCGAATAAAAATGAATTCGGTATATTGAAAAAATATGGATATATAGAATATGGACAAACTGCCGTTGACACAAAGTCTTACTTCTCAGCCCACAAAACGAAAACCTCTCGCAGAATTCCGTTGCGATTATGAGGAATATCGATCTCGGATACTTCGAGTTGTCCTGTTGGGTGGTAAAAAAACCATCATGACAATTAATCCTTCCAGTGTAAAGCCACGAGAGAGCGCCACTCGAATCTCGCAAAAAATAAAGCAACACTGCGGCACACTTCACTTCGTATCTCCTTCGGTAAAACAGATTTGTCCAATTAGGCATAAAAGTGATATCGATGAAATAATATTGCACCACGTACGCATTGCCGGGGGGTTGCAAGATATTCTTCATTTCCGGTGTTCTCGTACATCATCTAGATCCACAAAAGCGTTAAAAAAATGCTGTTTTAAATCGAAAGTTCTCCGACCCGAAGATAACGAATTTAGGATTTGCGTTGGATACTCGAGAGGCGTCGCGTTCAGCAGAGCTCTCTGGCGAGCTATACTCGAACTTACACCTATCTCTATCTCTTTCTACCTCTCTTATTTTTCGTGTTCCCGTTTTTGCCACTTTTGCGTATAGCAAACGTATATAAAAGGAGGTCTTGTATTTCACTCTGCGTTTCACTTCGTCATATATCTCTGTGTATACGATGGATAGCTGGTCGTACGGAAGACGCTACGAATTCGTTTACCCGCGAAAAAAAAACGTCGCGACGGAACTCTTGCGTTATACGTTACAAATGAAAGGTTAAAGCTACCAAGCTCTCTTTATTATTCTATTTCCTTTTTTTCTTTCGACAACCAACGAACGCGATCGCGTTTCCGGCGAAAGAAAAAAAAAAAACGTCGATAGCCTCCAAACGTAAATTCGCCGCGCCGTCGAACTGTCACTGTTCGTGTCCTTTGGTTAAGAAAAAAGAAGAGAAACGAGTCGATCAACCTCTTTCTTTTTTTTTGCGGCACTCCAAGAGTGCAGCGACCGGGAACGCCGTCGAAAAAAAAAAGTAAACAAAGAATTGTCAATTTCCCGAGAAACAATTTTGGTAAAGTGAAAAAAGTTGTCAGTCCGCGTCCGAATCGCGCCGAAAAATCTTTTTCGTCCGCTCGACGATTTTCGTTCGTTCCTCGAGAGGGGGCGCGGGGAGGGGGGGGGTTGTGTTTTTTTTTTCGAAATTTTATAACCAAACGGGTATTCCGTGACGAGAACGCGAGCTATGGGCTTCGACGTTAATCGCTTTCAGGGCGAAGTCGACGAGGAACTCGTCTGTCCCATTTGCTCCGGAGTCCTCGAAGATCCGGTGCAGGTAAATAATCATTTTTGTTACGCGCGCGTCTTTGTTGCGAAATTTTACGAAAATGCGTTGCTAACTCAATTTTTGCTTTGCCCTTAACCCCCTTAATGCTATTTCTAATTTGTTGATCGCTGATATTCCCTGATCCGAGTGTTGCCCATGGTCAAATTTGACGGTCGCTAACCCATCCGTCATGTACGAATGCGCAGGAAGATTCGGGGCAAAAATGATAGAAATTGGTTGCTTCGATGTTATTTGAAAGTAATGGTGCGTTAGGTTCTGGTTGATTTCTCGTAAAGCGGTAAAGTTGAAACTTCCAATATGTAATGTTTTATTTCTTCCGGGTTAGCTGGAGTATTTTTACTGAGCTATTGAGAAATTGATACTCTTATAATCGTCTCTAGCCTTTTTCCAGTTTCTTGGAACTTGGATTAAGTTTTCATAATCAACGATGATCCAAAAGCCTTTTACTATTCTGAGAATTATTGGCGATTTTAAAGATTCTCTCGGATGTGTTAATAATCAGCATTTGTTAATCAATCATTGTCACGGTGATAGATAACTAAATTTCTGCTTTGCTGATAATGAAGACGAATTCTGATCTCTCAGAAATACTGGACTTTCCAATCTTCTAAGTGTAACCATGAATGAAGTAGAAGCTGTATCACATGACATATAAGTGCGAGAGAGACGGCTGAAATTTTCGAACTAAAATTTCTCCAAGACGAATCAATATAACCTTAAAATAAAAACATCGAGCTCTGCTCCTATAAATACTACAGAGCTTAATGCTTGTTTTAATCCAATGAACTTAACCGTCTGTGAGAAAAACGAGTTCGAAAATTTTTGAGGTTATGTCGTTCTTCCACATGTCTTTAAGAAGGTGGTACGCAGTTTCTGAGGGACTGGTAGGTGAGCGACGTGTTACAGGCGCCGGCGTGCGAGCACGCGTTCTGCCGAGTTTGCATCAACGAGTGGATCAACCGTCAACCGACCTGTCCGCTCGACCGCATCCCTATTACGTCAGCTCAGCTGAGACCAGTACCTAGAATATTGCGCAACTTGCTGGCTCGTCTCTGCATCAATTGCGACAATGCGGTTTACGGCTGTCAAAGCGTCGTCAAGCTCGACAGCTTGGCGTCTCATCTGGAAGAATGCGAATATAATCCCAAGAGGCCAATGCCCTGCGAACAGGGCTGCAGTCTTATCATACCCAAGGACGAACTCAAAGATCACAATTGCGTACGCGAATTGAGAAATCTCATACAATCGCAGCATCAAAAACTTAGCGATATGAGACGCGATCTCGGCGAGCAACAGTTTCAAATCAACGAACAACGCAGAGAAATCAATTTGCTGAAGGAATTTATGCGGGCAATGGGCATTTCTAATCCCGCTATGAGAGCCATCGCCGATCAGATGGAAAGGGACGAAGTCGTCAGATGGTCCGCTACGCTACCCAGAGCTAGGGTTACCCGGTGGGGCGGCATGATCTCTACTCCGGACGAACTTTTACAGGTGCGAGTTTTACGTTTTTTTTTTTTCGTAATATGCAGTCTGCGGTTTGAGTACGAAGGAAACTATATTTTTTGTGGTATCCTTCGAAGTCGAGATAAAGTAGTTTTTCCCTGGCTACGAAGAGTTCTAGCATTTGAAGGTTTTTATCAGTGAACTTTAATTTTTCTTCGGGAAAACTAGAATTTATTTAGAATTTAATGAGAATACTATAATTTGTGCATAATTGATTTAGAATTGACTCAGAAAACAGAATTTATTTAGAAAACGTAAATTCACTTAGTATTTCATTGAGAATTTCTTTTGAGAATTAAAATTAGAATTTATTTAGCGAATCACGATAAATTTGAAATTTATTTAGAAGTCTTTTAGAAAACTAGCATTTACTTCGAATTTTTGTAGAATTTACTTGGAAAACCATAATTCGCGCAGCATTAATTCGGATATATTAAAAAAACTGGAATTTAGTTATTGTTAACTTAGAAAACTTACTCAGAATGAATATATAGTATTTTGAGGATTAGAATGAATAAAAAATTAATTCAGCCAACTAGAATTGCTCGAGGATTTTTGTAGAAAGCCAATATTTACTTCGATGTGATTTAGAATTTCTGCTGAATTTATTGATTGCTCAAAATTAATCAGGATCGATGTATCCCTAGGAAAAAAGTTTTTAAATCCCTCACTGAAAGTTCATTAAGCTATTAACGAACAAATTCGTTCGAAAACATACGAATTGAAAACAAAGATACGAATTAAGGATATGTCGAAGACGTACCACGTGACCCACGAATACGAGAGAGATAGTCACCATTTTTAAATCGCAATTTCTCAAGGACAAAAGATTTTTATCGTAAAATTCAAGCATCTATTTCTATCTCTATGAATTCTACAAAGACTGAAGCTCGATTTTCCCCCGTAAACTTAATCGACGCCGAGAAAACGTATTTCGAAAATTTGTGAGGTTATGTCGATGTTCGTCACGCTTTTAACTAATGCCTGTCCATTCGTGTATTTCCCTAGACAATGATAAAGAGAACGCTGTCCGAGCACAACTGTCCGATACACGTGATCGACGAGCTGATGGAAAATTGTCACGAGCGCAAATGGCCACCCGGTTTGAGTTCGCTGGAGAAACGTCAAAACCTTCGTCGCCAGTACGAGAATTACGTGTGCAAACGAGTGCCGGGTAAACAAGCGGTTCTCGTGCTTTATTGTGACAACTCGCACATGCCTGAAGACATGATGGTAGAGCCCGGTTTAGTAATGATATTTGCTCATGGCATCGAGTAACGAAAAAAAAAGAGAAAAAAAAAAATATTAACAAAAAAAAAAAAAAAAAAAAAAAAAAAAAAAAAAAAACGTTCGAACGGATCAAAAAGTCAAGGAAAAAAAACAAACCATAGAGACGAATCAAAAGTGAATCGAAAATGAAGGAAACGAACGAACAAAAAAACGAGAGCGTGTTTCGCCGCGTCTTTTTTTTTTCTTTTTTTTTTCTCGAGCGTTCGTCTACCTGCGACACAGTAAAAGTCATTATTTTAAGCGCTCACAGCTGTGAACTGTCATTGTACATGTAATATTAAAAATATAATATTTGCGCACGAAAAGTACGTGGTTCGAGAGTGGGAGAAAAAAAGAGATGAAAAAGAAGCGTGCAGTGATTGTTTCAAACGAAAGAAAAAACGCGCTAAATCCGTTCGTCGATAGAAATCGTATTTTCGATTCTTCTCGGAAAATCTTTTTTTTTTCGTCGCCTACGAGACGATAAAAGGGATGCAAAAAAAATGGCTTGTGAGAGAAAGATAGCGAGAGAGATTTCGATAGAGCTTCGAGAATTTGTAATCAGCGAAGAAACCTCGGATAACACCGAAAGATCGTGCGATTGCGCGATTATACAGATTTTGAGAATGTTATTGCACGCCTTCATTGTTGCTGAGTGAAATCGTTTTTTTTTTAAACTTGAGGCTCGAAATTTTGTCGCTTGTAATTGTAAAAAAACGAATTTTTTTTTCGTGAAAAAATACGATATTTAACAAAAATCGAGGTAAAATCGAGATAAAATCGAGGTAAAAATCGAGATTATTTTCGCGTTTGTCGATATAAAAATGTTTTTTTATTCGAACGGATATGCTCTCTTCCATTTTCGCCATTAAAATGTCTGAAAAACAAAAAAAAAAAAACAATATCGCACTTCTGTCGAAACGAGTCAATGATTTTTGTATTTTCATCTCAACGGTGAGCCCTTGACGTTGAACGAACCGAATGGACACGTTTTCGCTCAAATGAAGAATTTTTGCTGTCAGGAAATGTCCACTCGGCGATCGTGAGGATCTCGAAGCGGACACTCACACTCACACGAACAAATATTTTTTTAATAGTTAAACGAAGTGTTGAAAAAAAGACGTTGAGTCCGTATTTGTTTCGAATATTGGGGAAACTCGTATGATTTATTGTTAGCGAAAAGACTGTGATAACCCACGTTAAGATAAACAAAAAAAAAACAAATCGATGATGGGGAGGAAAGGGAGGAAGCGGTTTCCACGATATCGATCACGTATAAATGTTTAATGGAGAAAACGAAAAAATCCTACTTTATATTCGAAGGCTTCGGAGCTCGATACACATCCCGTGCAAACGGGCACTCGAAACTTCGCGATAATTTCGTGCGTCGACTATATATATATATATATATACATAAATATATATATACGCATATACAGGGTGTCTCGGTTCGATCGAATTACTCGAAGATTGTTGAAGTTGTTGTTGATCCTTAAATTTTGCTTTGACACTCAACGAGAATGTAGTTCTTCAATTTTTTCATTTCGAAAATGATCGGTTCGTTTTTATTTTCTAAAAAGTTGAGTTTCGTTCTCCTTATTTCTAAAAAATTTGATTATTTTCTTATTTCTCAAAAATATTCTATTTCTTATTTCTCGAAAATATTCTATTTCTTATTTCTCGAAAATATTCTATTCCTAATTTCTCGAAAATATTATATTTCTTATTTCTCATAAATATTCTATTTCTTATTTCTCGAAAATATTCTATTTCTTATTTCTCGAAAATATTCTATTTCGTATTTCTCAAAAATATTCTATTGCTTATTTCTCGAAAATATTCTATTTCTTATTTCTCAAAAATATTCTTATTTCTATTGTTTTGCCTCTTTTCCTCCATATATATTTTTTTAATTCTTTTTTTCGATTTCTTCTTTCATAAAAACAATTTTTGTTTTGGTTTCGAAAAATTTGATTTTTCTCTGCCCCATATTTTCCAAAAACTTAGTACTTTGATTTTTTGTAAAAAGTATTTGTTTATTTTTCTGTTTGAGAAAATTCTCTTTTGCTCTCCTTTCTTTTGAAAATCGCTTTTTGAAAGCTTTCTTTTAGAAACTTCTATATTTTTAATTGAGAAAATCGATTTCCGCATCGATCCATTGGTACGAGACACCCTGCATATATTTACTATAAACATTTGCTGTAACGGCCGTAACTACTTTGTATCTGTTTTATTGTCATTGAATATTATTTTTTTTCTTTTTTGGTTATACATTTAGATGTAACAATCGTATGCTGTGTGCTTTTTTTCGCCGACGAATGATGTTTGTCAGTTTTTCCAGTGACTCAATATTTCTACATCGTTTCTTTCAGCCCGATGAAAACGGGCCAGCCAATTTCGTTGTTTCGATTCAATGAGACAACACTTACGTGAATGCGATATAAGCTTGAATGTGACGAGGAAATGTGTTTTCTTTCCTTCTTTTTTATATACACAATAAAAACAATGGATGTCAACGTTAACCGGAAGTGCAAGATCCTTGATCCACCGATGAACCTTCGCAGCCAAATGCTATCCGTAAATACCCTCACACACGTGAGTGCGAGAGAACGTCGAAATTTTCAAACCGTGATTTTTCAAAAATGAAACATTTTTATTCAAAATGACGAGCAGGAGATCGTTGGTGCCATCGTCCTGAATGCCCACAATAAATTTCATCCCGATTGGTTCCGCCGTTTGGGAGAAAAGTGCTTTCGAAATTTCGAAGTGGACGAAGCACGTTTTTCATAACCTCAAATTGTGAATTACATTCCGTTGGGGTTATTTGTATTTATTGGGCTGTTTTTCGGGTTGTTTGGATTTGTTTGGGTTCGTTTCGGTGTATTTGTACATTAAAGTGCTGCCAAAAGCATGAAAAAAACGACTGACGACCGTCATTTATTGCAATTCAAAATCGCGCATAAAAAAATCTGCGTACAAAAAATTCGTGAGCATTGAACGAAATTTAATAAATCCGTGACGTTGTAATTTCGTTAGTTTTGTCACGGATTCGTAAATTCTTTTAAATTGTGGGACAAATGCCCGTTGACACCTTTCCGTAAGCCCTCTCCGGATCGAGGCTTATGACCTGTCGGTTAACGAGGACGTTTCTTATACAACCGACGTACTGAGCGTGAGAAGTGCTGCCACGTAACCTCTTAGCGAGCAATGGATGTCCACCGATAAATACCGGATGTTTCGTTAGAACGCCAAGCGTTTTCGGGCCGATTCCTGGTGTCGAGGTGCCATGATCAACCGACAATACGACGACGTTCCTCTCTTTGACAGCTGTGAACGATATATACAATTGTTTGGGTTTGTTTGCATGTTTGTTCAAAAAACAATGCGGCGTTTCTTTGGGTTTTGGGGAATTTTTATTTAGGTTTGTTTGAGTTTTGGGGCATTTTCGTTTGGGTTTGTTTGGGTTTTGGTGAATTTTTATTTGGGTTTGTTTGGGTTTTGGGGCATTCTCGTTGGGGTTTTTTGTGAATTTTTATTTGGGTTTGTTTGGCTTTTGGGGCATTCTCGTTTGGGTTTCTTTGGGTTTTGGCAATTTTCGTTTGTTTGGGTTTTGGGGCATTTTCATTTGGGTTTGTTTGCATGTTTGTTAAAAAACAATGCGGAGTTTGTTTGGGTTTTGGGGAATTTTATTTGGGTTTGTTTGGGTTTTGGGCATTTTCGTTTGGGTTTGTTTAGATTTTGGGGTATTTTCGTTTGGGTTCCTTAGTATTTTTGTTTGGGTTTGTTTGAGTATGTTGGCGTTTATGTTTGGGTTCTGGAGCATTTGTATTTTGATTTGTTTGGGTTTCGGGGCATTTTCGTTTCGGTTTGTTTGGGTTTTGGGGCATTTTCGTTTTGATATTTTTGCTTTTCTGTTTGGGTTTTGGGGCATTTTATTTGGATTGATTTCGGTATATTGGCAATTTGTTTGAATTTTGGAGCATTTTAATTTGGGTTTCTTGGCGTTTTTGTTTGTGTTTGTTTGGGTTTTAGGGCATTTTTATTTGGGTTTGTTTGGGGTTTGTTAACATTTTTGTTTGGGTTTATATAGGCTTTGAGGCATTTTTTTACTTAAAAACAATTCGCAATTCAAAAAGATGGATTTCCCCAACGTAGCATCATTACTGATGCTATTTTACAAATTAAAAAATTGTAAGCCACAAAACTGAGATCGTGGCAAAACCGTTATAGCCAAATATTGAAAAAAACCGGAATTTTACTGACCTCTGATGGTGTGCCAATTGCCATCGCACAACAAGTGCGGGGTGGTAGGTTCGAACGACGTGACGATGGAGTGTTTGGCAGCTTTAAGTAAGAACTTGATGGTTCCGTTGACCATCTCGAGTATGAGAAAATCGCGTCTACCGTGAACGGACAAGAGATGACCAGATGTGGATCTTGGTTTGATCTCCATTTGAATATCAAGAATACGTCCGATGCTGAATCGATCAAAGGCTTTGTACAGGTTGGATCCATCGCCAGGATAGAAGAAGAGACCTGGTTCGACGCGTTTCGAGCATGGAACGACGCCGATTGTTTCTTCGGGTTCACCGACCGGTTGTCCGTTCATCATGAAGTTACCTAGGCATCCGTTGAAAGAAACGTTGACACCGATTTTGCCGACGACGTCATTGGATATTTCAGCGAGGACGCCACCAACGTAGAAAGGTGGTCCGACGTTGATGGTCTTCGATTGACCTTGGGAATAACCAGTAACGAGAGGACCTTCATCAACCAGAAGTTCACCGTAATTAACGTTCCTCTTGAAGACAACGGTGTGCCATTGGTTGTCGTTTACTTTAGCGTTGCTCGTTAAAACGGCTGGTCCGCTACCGCAATCGAATTTGTAATGAATCCTACCGTCTCGAAGGTAAACAGCTATGAGATCAGATTTCGCAAGGTCACCACTGTAGAAAACGATACCGTCATCGGCAAGTGTTTTCAAATCGATTTGGAAGTCATAGTCGTGTCTGTAACGACCACGAAGAGTGCGATATTCCAGACGGCTGCGTCTGACAGTTCCGAATCTCCAAGCGTTTTCGGGTTCTGGATCATTGGCAGGTGTATATGGTAATCGGCACTGATCAACGGTTCTAGGTGAAGAAACGGTCGTAGTGGTTTCGGTGACCGATTCGGTAATCGGTTCGGTAATGGGTTCGGTGTTGATACGCGGTGGTTGAGTGGAAGCTTCAACGGGTCTACCTTCTAAAGGTATATTAGGACCGAGAATGGCAGGATTGCCATCATCGTCGGTATCGACTTCGACGATGTTGCTTTGCGTCGGTACCGCGTCGTAATCGTCGGTAACCGGTGGTCCGGGTGGCCAATTATCAGGCACGTGAACAATCGGTGATCCTCCCTGATCAGCTTCGCACTTGCCTAGAAAAGCGTTTGGCTTTTCTTTAGTACCGGCGTAATTGATGATGTCACCGTTGAGAGTCGTGTCACCGATACAGCCGACGAAGGGCATAGTTGATTTGGAAACTTTGTCCGCAGCTCCAAAAGTATTCGGAAGACCTCCTATGTACAGTATACCGTGAACTATGTTGAGAGGTGACGGTACGAAATCGGCATTGTAATTATCGGTATCGTCTATGTCCAATCTGAGGGTTTGATCGTTATGAGTCGCTGTAACAACGTGCCACTCGTCGTCGTTGAACGCTCTCGCAGAACTCGTCAATAATTCCTCGCCTTGGCTTTTGAACACTAAACGGCCATCGACCAATGACAAATAACTGTTTACCGATTGATCCGGATTGGTAGCGTAAAATATCAAGCCGTTGCTCGCTCTAGTTTTGAACTTTAGATTTATCTGGAGTGTGTTGTCGGCTGTGATATTGTTCCATTTGACGTATCCTGGCTTGTCGGCTTCGAAAGAAACGGAACTAGCGAATTTAACGGGACAACCAGGTACGACGCCAAGAGCGTGAACGCTCCTGCTGAGATCGATCGGTGTATCGAGCAACACGACCTCATCGATGCAACCGTCGAAACCGACCTTAGTGACGGTTTCTGGTGGAACATCGTTTCGGGGATAACCACCCATGTAGAAAGCATCGGTAACTCTATGAGCAACGCTTTTGCCACTGCTACCAGCTTTGTCCATCAACTGACCGTCGATCTCTAATACCCCGACGGCACGCAATCTTTTCGCTTCCAAAGTATGCCATTCACCATTGTTGTATCTTTCGGCTGATTTCAACACTACCGGACCATCGCCTAAATCGAACTGATAGAAAACTCTACCTTCTCGCATCTCCAGGGACAAATATTGATTCTTTCGTTTCATCAAACATATAAGACCATCTTCAGCGAGGGTTTTGAATCTAAGCGTCATACGGAACTTGAGAGTGTCCCATTGGACTTTAGCCGATTTCATGCTCATAACCGCGTATCCGTCACGATCGAATCGGTAACCGGTTATCGGTGCGTAATCCAGAAGACGATCACGTTCCCTAGCTGATTCTTGATTATTTTCGCCGTTTAGGAAGTTCCAGAATGATACGGGATTGTCGCCGACAACGAGATCGACCATTTCACCCTCGAATGACGAAGCCGTAACCGCTTCTTGCATTTGGAACGATGATGGATAACCACCGACGAAGAGTTTCGAGTGATCCTTGTCTACGTTGAATATCGCATGGGTGCCCTCTATCACTTGCTCCTTCGAGTACAATACGTCCTTTCCTTCACCTATGTCTTCACGCACTATCAGCTTTACGTTCTTCCCGGTCCGATCAACGATTATCTGACGCCAAACATCGTCCGATACGAATTTCGGATTGATCACCTTCTCCGGGCCTGATCCGAGATCCATTATCAAAACTGGAAATCCACTTTCGATTATCAACGAAATGAAGTCTCCGGTTTTCGATCGTCCACTTGGTTTTTCATTTCCTAGATACAGCAAGAAACCGTTCGTCTTGTTCGTACGGAAGTAAAGAGACAATTTCGTCGAAGTCGCCAGTAGAGGAAGACTCTCCGGATTTCGTACTTGCAACGTTGTATTCCTGTGGAATATCAAACCGTTCTTAACTCTACCAGCCAATTCAATAGCGTTGGAAACTTTCGTTTTGAGCGCTTCAATTTTACTCAACAAATCGTTACTTCGTTTCTCAACGTGACGTTGCTTGTCGGCCAGTTTATTGAGCAATTCTTCAATATTAGGCACGAGTTTGTTCACCGAGTCTAATTGTTTCTTGCCTTGAGACAAGTCCCTGATAGAATCAGCGGTATCCTTGGACAACTGTTTCGTCACTCGTAGGTCTTCGGGTATTTTTTCAACTATGCCGTTCATTCTTTCCAATTCGTCGTTAACCGATTTCTTGAGTTCTCCAGCTTCGCGAGTGAACTCGTCGATCGAGACGGTTTCCGGTGTGTGGACGCTTTTCAATTTGTGATCCATATTATCCAGAGCTTCTTCGTTCCGTTTATTTTTCTTCGCGATTTCGGCAACGTTGCGTTCACCATCCGCTAGATCTTGCTTCAGTTGGCCGTTAGTTTTGGAAAGTGCTTGGATAGCATCGCGAACCAAATTCTTCGACTTATCATGGGCGTCGTTGGTTCTTTTACCAACACCGTTGGACATAGCGGTAGCGTTGATGGCGGCTTGAAGAGCTTCATTGGCGTCGCTACGAGACTCGCCGATCGTTTCGTCGATGTCCCGATAAGCGGAAACGGCACGAACGGCGCTGGTGTTACGAGTATCGGTAAGAACGTTGTCAAGGTCAAGAGAAAGGTTGTAAAGATTGGTGGCGTGTTCTTGAGCGCGAATGACGAGGTTGTCAAGATTGATGAGTTGCTGATCGTTATCGTCGATCATATTCCATAGCCTTTGAGTCGCCGTGTCGATTTCGTTGTGACGCAACTCGTCTATGCGAAGATCAGCTTCTTGCAAATGAATCGTCGCGTTGCTGTTCAATTCGGCGCCTTCGGTGATATCTTCGCGAGCTTCAGCGGTTGCGTTTTTCACCACGTCGAAATTACCGATTTCCAAAGCGCGCTTATCATCACTTATCAACTCTTCCGCCGCGGTGGCTAGTTTTCCAGCCTTATCAGCGATCAAGTATAAATCATCGACTTTGCCGGTGAAGTTTTTGACCTTCTCAGCGAGGTTAGAGGTCGCGGTGCTAAGATTGGTAGCGGGTACGTTATAGTCCATCATTTCGGATACGAGGATGTTCGTTTGTCCGGATTGATCGTTAGCAGCGTCCCGGAACTTGGTAAAAGAGACGTCTTGTATTTGCTTCAAAATGGCTTCGGCTTCTTTGAGTGCTGTATCGACTTTAGCACCGGTACCTATTTCGATGTTGAGAGCTAACGATTGAACTTCCGCAACGATTTTCCTAACCGATTCGATTTCACCTATAACGTCGGTTTCCAAAGCGCTCATGTCACGCAACGTTTTTTCAGCGCCCTCTCTCCAAGTGTTTCCATCTTCCGACATGTACTCGACTTGCCTGCGTTGATTCGAGGTTTCCTGATCGAGTCGGTTGATCTCTCGTTCCAACGGGACGAAATCGATCCTCGTTGGATCTAGCGCTCTCACTTTGGGCTCCAGTTCTTTCATAGTGTCGTTGATGAACTTGAGTCGCTGATTGGTAAAGTAGCTTTCAGCTACCGTCTCGAATTCCCGAGAAATCGGCGCCAGAAGATTGGCAAGTTCATCGGTAACGTCCAGCAAGTCGTGGATGCAAGAATCGCACTCGTAGCAGCCGTCACCTTCCTTCAAGACGTGACGGTAGGGACATCGATCGCACTTTTCACCGATCACACCTGGCAAGCAGGAACATTGGCCTGTGGTTGTGTTGCAAGAAGCTCCGATGGAGTATCCGGTGTTGCAACCGCAAGAGATACATCCGTCAGGTCCGTAATCCCAATATCCGGCTATGCAACGGTCGCAACGACGACCGCTGACCCCGGGTCGACAACTGCACTGACCCGTCGCTTCGTCACACTGCGCACTCTCGGAAGCTTCGTGACAGTCGCAATCTTCGCAACCGTTGCAACTCTCAAAACCGTAATGATTCACTTGGCAACGATCGCACTGTTCACCGATCACGTTTTTCTTACACTCGCAAATACCGTTGTAACTGTCGCACTTGGACATACCGCACTGATTGCAAAGACAACTACGGCAATCTTTACGCTCGACCGCGTCACCGAAATATCCTGGTGCGCAAAGGTTACAAGCTTCCCCGTAAGTGTTGTTCAAACAGTGAAGACATTCGCCCGTTATCGAGTCGCAAGAGTCGATCTCGTTCGTGTCTATGTTGCCGGAACATTCGCACTGACGGCAAAATTCACCTTCGATCTCCGGGCTACCGTAGTAACCCGCGGCACACGCCTCACAACGCGGACCGTAATAACCCGGCTTGCATACACATCGAATCTTATCACCGTCCTCGTTCACCTCACAACTGGTCGCGAAATTGTTCGATGATACGGGCAAAGGACACGCACATATCATACAGTCGGTTGGGGTACCGTATGTTGCGTTACCGTAGTAACCTTCTTGGCAGAACTCGCAGTGGTCACCCGTTGTGCCGTTCTTACAGTCCTGTGGAGAGATCGTATCGTCTATTGGAGTAAATCCATTTTTTTGTCAAAGCTAGACAGTTGGGTACGTAAAGTAATCACGAGAAAACGTTTCTCGAATATCTCTGAGTCTGAGAAATAGTGGTTGAGGGATAAAAGTTGATTTATCTCGATAAATGCTGAATTAAATGAAAAATGTTTCCTACAAAAGTTCTTTGGCGTGATGAAATACGTATAAAGTTATCTAACGTCTATTTTGCTATCTTTGAAAATAAGCGAGTACGAGCGATTTGAAATTTTGGGTTTCCGTGAAAATTTTCTGTATGAGCACCACTGGCGCGAAGAGGGGAGCGTTGGTTTCGCTCTATATATACGTGTGCAAACTGGGATCCCCTCTCTTTTCCAGTGGTACTCAACTAGGAAATTAGATAATTACGTTATGCTAATCTTTCGACTGCACACTGGCTCGAACTGATTCTAGACGATTTATAAATCATTGAATTTTGTTGGTTGTAATAAATAATCCTCATTTTATGGGCAAAAGTTGATTTTTTAAGAAAAACAAATATTAACTTCTCGAACATTCGTTCAAAGTAGGAAATACGTTAATCAGAGACGGGGTCAAAAACATCATTGTGATTACTTCCAGAATCCAAATCATTCGACACTAGTAATGTGATGAAAAATATCGATAACGTGAAAAAATTGAAAAGTCTTACGTGACATATTCCAGTCCTGACGTCGCATGTTTCGGCATGACCGTTGCACTGGCATTTGACGCAGGATCCACCGGAAGGTCCGGACTCAACGCGATAATATCCAGGCGCGCATTCTTCGCAGGACAAGCCTTGATAATTGGGTGGACACTGGCACTGTTCCACGCTGGAAACGATGGCACTGTTGTAACTGTAGTTCTCAGTGGCTTCGTCCATGCTAACATCGGACAGCATAGCTTGTATGCTGGGTTTCCAGTAGGTCATCCTGATGTAAATCCCTCGAAGATCTTCCAGTACGGTAAGCAATTGTTCACGAGTGACCGGATGATTCGTGCCGGTGAGGAACTTGCTTTCGACGAGTTTGAAGGATCCGTGGAAGCTGGTGAACGAAGGGGGTTGTTCGTCGCAGTAGTATAGCAAGAAAGTGCCAGCGCCGTGAAGAACAACATCAGCGCCAGGAACAGCTACGCCGAAGGGTCCAGTACTGTAGTGTACGGTGTAGTTCAGCGATCCGCCGTAAGAAGTCAACTTCTTGCCGAGATAATTTCCAGGAGCGGAGAGATAAACGATATTATTGGAGGTTCCCTCGTCGTTGAAACCGACAAGGATCGTGGTATCGTTGACTTCTCGAGGCTCGGTATCCAGCAAAGTAACATTCCCGGTTTTCTCGTCGAAGAGAACAACGTCCCAATCAATCATATTGGTAGTGCTAGTTTGATAAAGATTCGCAGAGTTGCATCTCGTAGTTTTTCCAAAGCAGAAGCACTTGGAGCATCCATCGGCGTTGTCCGATCGAACGTTGAAAGTACCTTCCTTGCATACGTCGCAAGCTTGACCTTGAACGTTCGGCTTGCAAATGCACTCGGCGGTGTACTGATCGCAGATCTCTTCGGTTGTACCTCGTTCGTCGCAGTCGCACTCTTCGCAATGTGGAAACTGCGAATAGCCAGCTTTACACTTGTCGCATTTCCTGCCTACGACGTTTCTCTTGCAAGTGCAATTACCGGCGAAAAGATCGCACTGGAGATCACCGTCCAATACTCCGAGCGGCGAACAATTGCACTCTTCGCAACCCATCATAGAATCCAATCCGTAAGTACCCGGCTCGCATTGATCGCAAAGTTCGCCGACTACTCTCGGAGGACAGCTACACTCACCGGTTTTAGCGTCGCAAACCGCAGCCTTCGGACAGTTGCAAGGCTTGCAATTTGGATACCCGTAGAAACCGGTTTTACAAATCTCGCATCTCTGACCGATGATGTTCTCTTTGCATGGACATTGGCCACCGAACATTGCGCACTCGAAACTCTTACTGCCCTCGCGTTTGCACTGGCAAGGCAAAGCTCCGTTGTTATAATTCGTGGTGAGAGAGAATACTGAATCTCTGCAGAAACCCTCATCGGTTACGTTCAGATAGAAGTGATTGTTACCGCAGCGTTTTATGAACTCTTTGGTCTGATCGAACTGAATCTTCTTGAGGACTTTGACGTTGTATTGGTCAGCGGGTATAATGAGAATGTAATCTAGCCAGACATCAGTAGCGGCACGACCTTTGAAGCTCAAAACGACGTTTTCGATCAATTGGAATCTCTCGTTCCCATCGGATTGCTTGAGAGTTGCTCGACATCCGCTGTTGCTCGGACAATGTCCCAGTGGCAATTTAGCTTCGTAGAATTTGCCATTTTGTACGAGAACGTCAAGATCGAAACTGGGATGATCAGGCTGATAGTAGAGTACAACAAACACGTATTCTCCAGGTTGTGGAACTTTCGTTCTAACGTCGACTATCGAATCTTCGTCTTTCAGGTGTACCAGCTTCGTCGTGTTTTCGTAAATGCCAGCCGGTCGACTAGTCTCTTGGATATCCGTCATCCCAGCGAATTCGACTTTTCGCGCGTCAGCCGCACCCGGAAACATTCCTTGAACGCATTTTCCGTTTTTCCTGACGCAAACGGATTTCGGTTGGACGTAATCCAGGGACCATTCGTCGTAAGGTATAGCAACGATCGAATCAATCGCTACGTTGGAATTCGGCTCTCCGGTTATTACCAAGCTTACGTAATTCGAGGGGAAATTCGTAACGGCGATTTTGCCGTAACGATCGGTCACGACTTGTCTGCAGATACTGGTATAGTTGCACGGATAGAGAGTTGCTCTTCCCTTGCTAGAAGTGTTGGCTTCGATCAGAAGACTCGAGGTGCGTCCCTCGTTCTTCGAAGTCAGATAAGTCACGACCAACACGTGCAATCCAGGTTTGGCGATTCTCAGCTCGAAGTGTATGACTTCTTGAGCACCGTTGATCAGCGGTATCTCATCGGAGCCAACCTCGCGAAGAACATCTCGATCATCGAAATATTCGGTTAGTGGAATCCTAGCGCCGTTTTCGTCGAGGTATCCACCGGTGCCTCGAACGTGATCGAATCTTTGAAGATTGGGATAACCGAAGTGACGACAGAGTCCCTTGTAACCAATTTCGCAAGGAAGATTAACATCCTGGGTCAGAAGAGTAGCTTCGTAATATTCCGAAGGCAATAAAACAAAGTAATCAAGGAAAAGACTCTTTTCGGTTGCTACGCTGACCGTCCAGTAACCAGGATTCATAACGAACGGCGATGGCAAGTTGCCGTACAAACCAGCGACCGTAACGAAGCTCGGTTCAACGCTAGGTTTAAATTGGACTTTGAACTCTTGCTCGGTGTCGGTAGGATTGTCAGGAACGATCCGGATTTTGCCTATTACGGGTTCGCTGTTGCGATTGACGAAACGCAGTACCATACGATAAACCGAAGATTGTTGAACGTAGACTTTCTGAATGATCTCATCCTGAAGGATGTCGAATACGGCGTAGCCTTTCCAGCTGTAACCAGGGAAGTGTTCTTCGTTGTTGCCGTAGCGAGCAGGGCTGTTAGCCGCTGTCCTGCCGTCTTCAACTTCGTAGCGGAATTGATGCAGAGTAGGGAAATAATGAGCTTGCAAGGGTTGCTTGCAGTCAGCGCCGGTGACACGGGGTTGGCAGACGCACTGGCCGTTATCTTTGTTACAAACGTTGCTCACGGATCCTCCGATGTCGCAGCCGCAATCTTCGCAACCGAAGAGATTCGCGTCTCGCATATTGAAGGTTCCGTCGACGCACTCCGAGCAGTCCCTTCCGTTGACTCCAGGTTTGCAGATGCATTGGCCATTTTTAGGGTCGCATTCACCGATACTGCCTATCACACCCGGTACGTGACAACGACACGTTTCGCAGCCATCAGGATTGGAAGCTTGGAGATTCCAGTAAAGCGGCTTGCATTGATTACAGATACGACCTTCCACTCGATCTTTACACTGGCAGAGCTCGCCAGCCGGCAAAGTGCCACATCCGGTAAAAGACTCCACGACTCCGGCCGGATCGCAGTTGCAACCTTCGCATCGAGGGAAATTGTAGTAACCTTCGGTACACCGATCGCAACGGGGTCCCGAAAAGTTCTCTCGACAACTGCATTCGCCCTCGGTGTCGCAGGAGACTCCGATGGAACCGTGGCTGTCGCAGTTACAACCGACGCAATCGGGGTAACGGAAATAGCCTGGACTACACTGGTCGCAAGTACGACCGGCAAAGTTGTCCAAACAGGAACACTTTCCCGTCGAATCACAACTTATGGAGGACGAACCGACGGAGCTACAGTTGCAAGGACGACAATTAGGATATCCGTAATAACCGGATATACACTGATCGCAACGAGCACCCCCGTAACCCTCTTTGCAGAGACAACGACCGTTCGACTTGTCGCAAACTTGATATTCGGTTCCTCGCGCGTCGCAGTTGCAATAAGTGCAAGTAGGATAGTCGTAATAACCGTGCTCGCAAGCGTCGCAAGATCTCCCGCCGAAGTTGTTCTTGCACGTGCAATTTCCGCTCATCACGTCGCAAACGTCGTGACGCGAACCGATCTCCGTACAGGCGCAAGGCAAACATCGTGGAAAATCGTAGTAACCCTCCGCGCAAAGGTTACAGTAATGACCCGCGTAATTGCTCTTGCAAGGACACGAACCTTCGGAAGCCTCGCAATGATAACCGTCCGTACCTTCGAGATTACACTCGCACGGACGACACTTCGGATAACCAAAGTAACCGTAATTACACGTGTCGCAATTAGGCGGTGTGAATTCGGGACGACACTCGCATTTGCCTGTCAAATCGGCGCAGTTTCCGGTCGAGTTCGAGTAGTTGCAGTTGCAAGCTGAAATATAGGTTAGTTCGTTCGATTTTGTGAAATCGTAATTTTTTGGATTCTCGTGGATTTCTCATGGAACAATTGGAAATTGGAAATTGAAAATTGGGGTTGAAAGGAAAATCAACTCACGTTGGCATACGTCCGTCGCGTTCAGTGGCTTGTCCCGTGGACGGTAGAAACGAGGCTTGCAACGGTTACAATTTATTCCCTCGGTATTGTGGGTACAGTTTTGGCAAATTCCACCTCCCTCGTAATTACCGTGAATGTCGAGGGATAAGTGCTCCTCGTCGACTTTTGGATCGTACGTACACTCGTTCGAGTGCCCGAAACAGTTGCAGGCTAAAGTTTAAAATACAATGGCGTAAAAATCGGCGATCGGTAATCATTTTTGTAAAATCATGTTAAATCATCAAGATCGGTAATAATGGTTTTTTGTAAAATCATGTAAAATCATCAAGATCGGTAATAATGGTTTTTTGTACAATCAAGTAAAATCATCAAGATCGGTAATAATGGTTTTTTGTAAAAATCATGTAAAATCATCAAGATCGGTAATAATGGTTTTTCGTAAAATCATATAAAATCATCAAGATCGGTAATAATGGTTTTTTGTAAAATCATGTAAAATCATCAAGATCGGTAATAATGGTTTTTCGTAAAATCATATAAAATCATCAAGATCGGTAATAATGGTTTTTTGTAAAACCATGTAAAATCATCAAGATCGGTAATAATGGTTTTTTATAAAATCATGTAAAATCATCAAGATCGGTAATAACGGTTTTTTGTAAAAATCATGTTTTTCTGTTTATAACTTTGAAAAAATCAACGGCAAGTTTAGCTGTACTTCCGAAAAGGGGAAAATCAATTTCGATCTGAAATTTGGCATTCGCTTTTAAAAATATTTTCGGAAATCCCTTAAAAGGATTTTTGGCGACGTGAAACAAAATCCTTTCGTCTTTTGAATATTCGATTTTTAGACAGAATAATACTTTTCTATACACTTAACCGAGTTTGTTCAGGTTTGTTTGGGTTTGTTTTTAGCATTGGATTTGGTTTTCTTTTGTGTACCCGGCACGCCATTTTGAAAATGCCATATAGTTTATATTTTGTCGACTGTTAAATATTAAAAGAAAGTATATACCAAAATTCAGATAAAAATTCAGTTTCCGCTTTTCCGAAGTTTATCTAAAAGTATTTTTTTTCTCGTTTTGAGGTTAAAGCCGTACGAATAATTTACTAACGTTCGCAAGTGAACTTCTTGAAGGAAGTGGACTGCTGCCACTTTTTCTGGCGGAAGCCTGGTCGGCAGGAGGCACACTGAGGCCCGTAAGTGTTGTGTTGACAACGACATACCAATTTTTTTGGCTGTGACGGATCTTGGATGTCGCAGGTGTCGGCGTGGCCGTTACACATGCACCGTCCACCAATGCTGATGTCTTTTATCGAGTAAAAGTACTAAAAACAAACCAAGGAATTTTTACGTATTTTTTTTTAGTAAAAAACAAAAACTATTTCATAACCTAAAAATACATGGAATGAACTCTGCAATCTGTCTTTTAATCCTTTTATAACTACGAGGTTATTAAAAAAACCTAGGGACTTTTCAAATTTCGCGGGCTACTCTTCGATTTTCAATGTTTTTTGTGGCGTTGGTACACTTGTCCCCAACATACGTTGGCATTGTCAGCCATCTTGCATATTTAGTTTGTTTGGGTTAACTTGGCCCCCTGCAACGTGTTTTCGGTTCCCAAATTTACTTTTTTCAAGAAAAATAAAAAGTCACCTTGTTTTTTGAAAAAACTTCGTATCATTAAATCAATACAAAAATAAACTCGATTTCGACCGTTGAAAAGTAGGATGCATGTAGAAGATGTACCACGTGACACGTGAGACTGAGAGATAGTCGAAACGTTTAAAACCACGATTTCTCAATAATAAAACATATTTATCGTGAAATTGAAGCATTAACTTCTGCATGAATGAGTTTTGCATAACTGATGATCGAATTTTGCGTTTAATATTTAACCACCCATGATAAAGTAGATTTCGAAGAATTTGTGAGGTTATGTCGATCTAGAAATGTTCTACGAACGAGGAGAAATTCCAGTCGTGCTAAACGGGGGCTATATTTTGACAAAGAAGCTCAGTCTGTCCCGATTAAGTTACGATCATGCTTCATTCATTTTTTATTCTCTCTGGGCATGGAAAAAAATGATATCGAGGGAGATAATTCCCGAATTAATGTGGCGAAGATATTTCGAAGATATTTCAGTACAAAGCTGGTTATGTGATCAAGGGTCGGACCTAGTCATCGGATTCATAAAATCTCGTATGAATGCACGAGCAAATAAGAGCGTGGGTCACGGAGTTTATCGTTCGCTCGTAAGCACGGGAGGACGATAAACTCCGTCGCCTTTCCTACGCTCGAGGAAGAAGACGATAAGCTTCTTCGACTTATCGATCACTGGTAAAATGGGTTAAAGATTTTTAGGGGAGCACTTGTATCTTCTAGTGACTCATTCGGACGTCAAAAAACCGTTTCGAAAGAGTTTTTTCGATAAAAAAAATTTATATCTTTTCCCAAAAAAAAAACGACGGAATTCTAAAAAAAAAAATCCAAGATCTACCTTCTTTCCAACCCGAAACCGTAATTAGGCTTAGATAATTAATATGGATTAAAAATAAATACAATGAAAATAGTTTATACGATATAATTCAATTAATTAATTTAAAGTGATTAGTTAAATAAATAAATAAATTGGATTAATTCATTTTTATTAAAATATTCCCCGTTTAATTCATATACTGAAATTAATTAGTTGAGTCATTCAATTGAGATGAGTTAATGAGTCAAATTAATAAGTATCCGGTTAGTTCAAAGACTCAAATACATTAGTGAAGTTGATTAAGTTACCTGATAGTTAAGTTAATTAAGTTACTTGATAGTTGAGTTAATTAAGTTAGTTGATAGTTGAGTTAATGAAGTTGATCGATAGTTAGGTTAATTAAGTTACCTAATAGTTGAGTTAATTAAGTTACGTACTAGTTGAGTTAACTAAGTTACCTAATAGTTGAGTTAATTAAGTTACGTACTGGTTGAGTTAACTAAGTTACTCAATAGTTGAGTTAATTGAGTTACGTACTAGTTGAGTTAAGTAAGTTACTTAATAGTTGAGTTAATTAAGTTACGCACTAGTTGAGTTAATTAAGTTACTTAATAGTTGAGTTAATTAAGTTACGTACTGGTTGAGTTAACTAAGTTACTTAATAGTTGAGTTAATCAAGTTACCCAATAGTTGAGTTAATTAAGTTACGTACTAGTTGAGTTATAGTTGAGTTAACTAAGTTACTTAATAGTTGAGTTCATTAAGTTACCCAATAGTTGAGTTAATTAAGTTACGTACTAGTTGAGTTAACTAAGTTACTTAGTAGTTGAGTTAATTAAGTTACGTACTAGTTGAGTTAATTAATGGTTGAGTTAATCAGTCAACTTCATTAGGACCTTGTTAGTTAATGGACTGAAATAAATTAGTTAATTAGCTGATTCAATTAGTTCCCGTTTAATCGATAGAGTTAATTAAAATATTATCTACGTTAAAATCGTTAATTAATTTATAGGTTGTATAATAAACTTAATCAATTCAACTAACCGTGTGTTATGCAACTCAATTTTAATTAATGGTTAATTATGATAATTGCCCGTCTCAACGATTATGATAATACGTAGATAAATATATTACGAATAAATTTATAAATTATGTTGATAATTATTACAATTTGTTTGGGTTTGTTTTATAGATTACAAGTTTGGATTTTTCAACGTGAAAAAATTTATAGAAAAAATGTAATAATGCAAAAATGTTTGATGTAATCTTTTTTGTTTATCAGTACGGTTTTTGTTTGGGTTATTAAATTTTTTTTTTTTTTTTTGGATAAATTTAGAAAAATATTCTTTTCTTATGTTTTTGAGTGATGAAAAAAAGGGGTTTAGTACTTACGCGTCTGGTGACCGTCGGATCTTGTCTGGCCACCGACATCAAGTGTCCGAAGAGATTTTTCGTTCGCAAAAAGCGAAAACGAACGTTGGTCGCTCGCGTCCATTCTTGGAGTAGCGTCGAGTTGAAATAGTGTTTCGCGGATGGTCGATCGTTCAATATCGAGACCGGTATTTCACCACCCTCGAGAGGTACGATTTTTGAAAATTCGGTTGTGCATATCACACTGTCGTCTCGCGTTATCGGTGCACGACTGTCGACCCCGAAATACGTTAAACAGTCGTCCGCAGAATCCGAAAAGTATTGCCAGGGCGACCACGTTTTTCCGTAATCTTTTGATTTCTCCAAAATCCAGAGACCCGGACGTGGCGAATTTCCCATCCGTATGTACACGTATGCCACGTGAAATTCCTTCAGACCCAAACGTCAATATTAATGAAATTCCATCGAATAACTCTTTAAAAAATAATCCATCATGGATCATGACTTAATCAGCGATTTTTTGATCGAGGTACTTTACGACAGTAAAGAGAAAAATTAATGAAATTGAAAAAAAATTTTTTTTGTCCTAACTTAAAGTCGAATTTTTATTTAATTATTTATAGACTTTAATTATTTTTTATAATTTTATATTTATATATATAATTTTTTATATATATAAATATAAATATATAAATATATATATATATATATATAAATTTATATATAAAATTTATATATATAATTTTATATAATTAGGATTTAATTATTTTTATTTATTATTTATTTCATTAATTATTTATAGATTTATTGCTCTCTTCATTAATTATTTGCAAAGAAATAATTATAGATATCATTATTTAGATATAATTTTTTCATATTTTTAGCATTATTTTTCTTATCGTTTTTTTTTTGTTAATTTAATCGGTTGATTATTATCATTAAGAACGATTAAGCAAAAAAACTTAATCAAGGAATGATAATAATAATTTTGAAAAAAAAACATTAACAAAATACACAGATTTTTAAATATAGTCATTAAAAATTTCATATTTCATCGCTGAAAAATTGTTTGTTGTACAGATCATTTAACGATTTTTTATTTTGATTTTTTAATGAAGAAATTAATGAAGAATTAAATGAATACACAGAAAAAAAACGAAAATTCAGTTATTAACGAAATATAAAACAGTTAAAAATGATTTCTATACAATGTTATAATTTTATTACTCGATTTTACTATTATGTAAAACTAATTTTACGAGTTGATTATACTTTTAGTGACTAATTAATTAATTCTACGTAATCGTAGAGCATTCAGTACTAAAAATAGTGTAGAATTAGTTAATTAATAATTAGCAGTATAACAAATTATAATAGTATTATTTTCCGAATATTTATTTATCATTTTTATTCTTTAAAAAAATTTATGTTATTGTTTAGCTAAGATGACTTGTCAGTTGAACAATTAATTCTATATTTCGTACAATTAATGAATTTATTAATACCAGTGTATTAAAATTATTATTAGTATAATGTTTACGTATTAATTATAAATAATAATATTAATATAATATATATTAATATATTATATATAATATAATATAACATATATTAATATATTATATATTATATGATATAATATATATTAATAATAATTATTGTATTAATAACTAATAATAATTTATTAATAATTAATACCAGTAATTTTTTCATAAAATTACGTAATCATTTAGAATTTATTTTTATTTTTATTTTTCGTTTCCTATTTTTTTTTTGTTGATCGTTTTTGCTTTTTTTTTTTACTATTTCTGCGCAGTATGCTTAAAATGTGCCGGTCGAAGAAAATTTAGTGGGCGTTGCGAAGGGAGTCGAAGAAACGTTCTCTGAAAAGGGTCTGAACGCCAGATGTGCCCAATAAAGATACGAAGCTTTTCTCTATGTTTTGTTCAGCTTCCTTTACGCGAGGTTCTCAGTCGGTTTCATCTCCATTGAAATCCCTAAACACATGTGCCCCAGCTCGGTCTTAGCTTAAACTCGTGAAAGAAATATGGAATAACCGTGGCCTGCCGGAGTTTCGAACTTCTCGAGAAAATAGCGTTGCTCTCAATGCGGGAGTTCGGCTACCAAAAATAGTTCGAAATACGGACCCACGTGCTTTCATGAAAAACTACTGGAAATACCGATTTTTCGTGAAAAAGTTTAAGACGCGAAAGAAAATTGAATTTTATTTGATTTATACACAAATTTGTTAAGAACCTAACCCAAACAAACCCAAACAAAGCCACAGTGAAAATTTCGAAAAATCGTTCGTGTCTTTCAATTTTTTTTTTAATTTCATAGCTTCAATTTTTTTTAATTTCATAGGTTCAATTTTTTTAAATTTTGCATTTCCATTTTTGTTAATTTCTTCATTTCTATTTTTTAAAATTTGTTAATTTCAATTTTTTTTAATTTCTTCATTAAATTTTTTTTGAATTTCTTCATTTCAATTTTTTTGAATTTCTTCATTTCAATTTTTTTCAATTTCTTCATTTCAATTTTTTTTAATTTCTTCATTTCAATTTTTTTCAATTTCTTTATTTCAATTTTTTTTAATTTCTTCATTTCAATTTTTTTTAATTTCTTCATAAAAATTTTTTTTAATTTTTTCATTTCAATTTGTTTGGGTTTGTTTGGGTTTTCAATTTTTTTAAATTTTTTCGTTTCAACTCTTTTTTTAAATTTCTTCATTTTAATTTTAATTGTTTACTGTTGACGATAAAAGTCATAAAAACACTTCGTTTGAAAGCGAAGCGTCCAGCAGGAAAGCCACGCAAGCGCGTCTCATCGAGCTCCCATAAAACGAGAACTCTATCAAAAGTGATAAATCGCTTCCCTTCTCTCGGAGGAAGTCACCCACCACATGATAAGCGCGGCTCGATACGGTATGCTTTTGCTATCAATTGTCAGTACCAGAAAACACTTTCGAATCCCTTCAATTCATTCCTTAATGAAATTCATTGAATATCAATTATTTTTCGATCTTAACATTTGATCTGAGACCCTGATGTATGGTTATATGAAATTCAATTTTTCAATTAATTTCAATTGTTTAAGTAAATTCAATTTTTTCAATTAATTCAATTGTTCAAGTAAATTCAATTTTTTCAATTAATACCAATTGTTCAAGTAAATTCAATTTTTTCAATTAATATCAATTGTTCAAGTTAATTCAATTTTTTTCAATTAATATCAATTGTTCAAGTAAATTCAATTT
>JAPYZJ010003045.1:0-33091 GCA_030522765.1 Ophioninae sp. B BG-2022a | reverse complement strand
TTTTTCAAACACACCAAATAAATGTCCATCGCATCGAAGAAGCCTACTCTACGACCTTTTGAAATATCGTGATTTCTGAGATTCTGGAAAAGTGGCCAGAGAAGACGAAAAAATTTTTTTTTCGTTTTTAAACTCTTAAAAGGCCCTATTTGATCAGAAATTTTCCGCTGATTACGAATATGCCTGAAATTTTGCCGAAAGTGCAAAATTAGACTGGGAAAATGCGAAAAACCTTTCCAGAAATTTTTTTCGACATTTTTCTCTAGAAATGAGGAGGTCAATGCGAATTAAATTGTGGATTTGTCTTCAAGGTATAAAAATACATCGTCGTGGACCTGCGATGTGACACTAAACGTCTCAATATAATAATTATTCGGAGGCTACGGCCGCTGAAGGGGCGCGCCTGATCGGCTGCCTTTAAAAATTAACAATAATTCAGGAGTTAATCCGGAAACCATAAATGCTTATGACAATTGACTCAGAATTTCACGCCCAACTCCCCATTTCACGAATGACAATCTTGCGTGGGACACCCTGTATAAATATATATATATATATATATAATAATTTTTTTCGTTGAGTTAAGTGTATCTTATACTTTAATGTAAGATCTCGTGCAATGTCAAATGAAAAAAAGTTAGCGTTACATGCACCTTTATACATTTCAACCCCCATCAAGCGCGTATTTTTTCGATTTCTGGTCGGTCGATCATTACGAATTTTGACGACGATCAGTTCGGTCGACATGCGAAGGAAAAATGAGGGGAAGTCAAAAGTTCACGCAGGGAAGTTTTTTCAACGGAAGAAACGAGGACCGTTCGGTACCCGTGCACATTGGTGCAGGTCTCGCATCCAGAGAAGTTCCCAAGGTGCGAGTTCTCCTCTACGAACGTCGCATCGCAAATCTCCGAAGGAAGAGAATTTTCCACGAGACGAGATTCTCCCCGTTTCAAGGGAGTTCCCATGACTTCTGACTGTGGGAAATACTAACGTCTGATATTGAAAGGTGCAAAAAATCCTACGTTACCCTGCGTTCTTATTTCGTGAACGGAAAAGAAGCAGGAACAACGGTCCTTGCCCTCAATGGCGTGGGACCTTTATTTTCGTCAACGTTTTTTTTCCTCTCTGGCAGATTCGTATCATCTGTACAATTTTTCCAACTGTATTTCGCTATAAAATTCGATTAACGATATTTTAAAAAAATCCAACGCAGTCCAAAAACAAAATATAGCGAATGATCTTTATTGAAGTTTTCAAAAGATCGTTATTGGATGTTCTTGTACAGGACTCGGAGATGTCACTATTTTTAATCACAGTAAATTAAAAAATAATACACAATTAAAATACACGATCCCCGCTGCGATTTGGTGGGTTTGTTCCACGTCTTGAAAATTGACGAAAGTGCGAGATCCCCGAAGTGCCACGCCGTTGCAAGATCGAGTGGGATCCCTTGGTGGCATTCAGGTGGCTCTACCGCGTGGAGTATTCCCCCCTGACGATTTAAATGGCCAGGTATCCCCGCGGTTAGACGGATACGTGCCTCGTGCGGTCGTCACACGAGGCAACTTTCTTCGGGTAGGAGCGAGTTCGTTGGAGCGAGAAAGTAGGATAGTCCGGGTGCGAGTCGAAGAAAACGAGGAGGGAAGAGGGAAAACACGGAGCCGGTGCGTTTCGAGGCAAGCCCTGGTCTATACGGGGGTCCTCGCAAACTTCTTACCGACTTCTGGCGCACCAACGTCTCCCTCTTTCCTTCTCTCTGTTTGCTACAGGAATGCGACTCGTTGCGCGTGCCAGCTGCCGTCTCGAGGCGTAACCGACGTTTCGGCTTCTTCGCTCGGTCATTGTTGCGCGCCACGTTCTTAGAGCTCCAAGGAGGGCTCCCCCCTTTCAACGTCTTGGAGGCCTCGGCAACGTCTCAAGGCGCGCGCCAAAAAGGATCCAGGAAAACCAGTTGGCTCGTGCTTGGGTGGAGCAACGGTTTTCGTCGTCGCAGGAGTCACCGTTCCCTCAACGGGTATCGCACGATTCATTTAATACCTTGGCAGTCCATTGTGGAAAGGAGGAAAAAAAATCGGTCTCGATGGGAGCGCAGTCGTCCGGTAATTTGTCTTCAGTTGCTGAGAATTCCGAAACGATCGCTGCAGCAACGTTGGGTGTATTGGGGTTGATGTCGGGCATGTATCTTTAATCTCGACAGCAAGATCGTGAAGTTTGCCCGAACACGTATACTTTCTGTGCACGAACGTGTGTCTCCGAGTGCAGTCCACTGTTGTGCTAATGTCGCGAACTATGCGAAAAAAAACTCTTTTATTGGTGCAAAGCTTTCGTGCTCTTGGAAGCAGTTATGTAGATGAAGAGGGAAGCAAGCATATTGGCAACCGGCGGTATCCTTCGGGCATTACGAGGTTATTATCGTTGGGATAGGTAGACGCTTCTGAGTATTCGCGGACATTTGAATGTGTAGCGAGCTAGATTCTTGATGGCAGCTGGCCAAGCTGCAATCCTCGAGTAGCACCGGAGTGTCCCGGACTTTTTTGTCGCCGTATCTCGATAGTATATATCATTTATACGGGTTACACCAGTCAGGCGCCTCTGGGATTACTTAATTATATTCAATTGCCAAAGTTGTGGCAACCGAAAGCCGTACTTGTCTCGACTCCAGGTTGTCCCTGGGCGTTTTCTTCACGGTATAGCCGGGAATCTATGAAAAACACGGAAAAAAGAACGTAATGTCCCACAGGACCCAGTTCTCCGGTAGATCGCAACCGCGCAATTGCCCGCAGTACCAATGTCTTCATCCCTAACGCGGTTTACTTCCAATCGGTTCTCCGTTATGTACTTGGAACATGAAAAACACGAAATAGCCTTGCTGTCGTTGGAATCTTAACTTTTGAAAATGGCAATTGAATCTTTTTGATGTTTCGAACGATCTCTATCAGCCAACTCGGAGAATGACTTTCCTTCATCCCCGTAATCCAAGTTAATAGATGCAGAGAGCGTAAATCGTAAAAAGCGTTCCAAGGTGTAATAGTCAAAGATGACGACGACCGGGACGAGGACGACGACGACGACGACGGCTATGAAGCCTCGAGTCGCGTTGAGGACGCAAGCGGCAAGCGGTGGTCCGATCGTTTGAGCCAATCATGCAGTGATTGAGTGTAATGGACTTGCGTCTTGTCCCCCATGTCAGGGGTTCTCGCGCGAAAGCAACGCACCCTACGTTGTTCAACTCGGCCGCGGCCTTGTCGACGAGTTAACACTTGGGTTGACCACCTACGTATATATACACACCACCGTAAGTGACTAGGACACAGGATGAAGGCTATGCCCGAGTGAGCGAGTTGGCCGGTTGGTATGATAATGAGGAAGGTGACTTCCGACGATCCGTATACCGATGTATACTACCTCAACTGATGTACCGCGAGTATCCGTATGGGCACACGAATACTCGCAACGCGAGTGAGCGGGGAATATATCGAAGACACAGCGACGCAAAAATGAGGAAGAGAGGGAGGAACGAGTGAGAAAGGAGAATCAGACGCGGTGATCGTGCGGACTGGACAAGAGACGGGTGCAAGTATGTACGCAGCGAGTATGAATATCCATTGGTGTATTACGGACGAGATGAGAGGTAAAGCGAAGAGAGAACTCTCGTGGACCGTTTAATAATACGATCGTTGGGTCTCCCGGCCATCCAAGAAGCGGACACTCCAATCCCAACACCTCCGCTCCGACAGTGCGCCCTCCACTGTAATACGAGTGACGCACGTACCGGAGATCCGTCCAAAGAGGGACTGATATAGAGAGAAAAACGAATGCGCAAGACCTAGCGATGTATGCGGATCAGCAGAGGAAGAGGATGACGTCGATGGAGGAAGGGAAAAGGGAGAGAGCGAGAGAGAGAGGGTCTCGAACGTGCCCGGCACTCGTACTCCGGATGGTTACAGTCATCCAAGAAGCGGACACTCCAATCTCGACACCCTCGTCGATATCCTCCGGTGTTGCTTCGCGTAAGCTCCAAAGCGCTCCGACTTTTCTGTCTCTATAGCCCAACGTATACCACTCTTCTCGTTCCTTCCGTCGTCGTGACAGGAACACAGTAGGCGTTTACGAGCCATCGGCGAATTAAACCGTTGACGAATAATCGTCAATGCAAGGGGAGCAAGTCATCCGATCGTCGAAACCCCTGTCCGGATGATGTCCTCCAGTTCCGTATGGTTGTTTCAACGAACCTACCGTCCGACGACGATTCGTTCAATAATTTTCTCGTCGGGTCCGGTAAAAAGGCCAAGAAAGACCCGGCGTAATCCCGAGAGATTCCGTTGGCAGAGTTGATCTTGGAGGATCCGGGATGGAGGCAGGAGGCCCGACTCGCGATGCGTTTCAAGAACGTGGGAGCAAAATATTTTTGGTTAACAATGCGCGTTGTTGAAACGAACGAACCCGTGGCCAAGGCGCCACGTCGTTAATTTCCCTGCATTGCGAGCTCAAAATACGCGTTATACTCTTAACTGGTCTGAATTCGCGGAGATGGCGATTCAACGGGAGATGCGTGAAAAGAGGCGCGTGAGACTGTCACAAGAGCCATTTCGAACGAGCAGGAGGCTGATTGAGAGAGCGGGAGATGGAAGCGAGATGTGACGTTGCGAAAAAAACGTGGACCTAATATCGTAACGCGACGACAATTTGCATGAGAAACGAAAGTGAAAAACACACGGATCTCCTCAGCTCGTGGTGGAAAAAAAAGACACGAACACGCACTCGTACGAACGCCTGCTCTCCGCGATGTGTACGGTTGGGTATCGCGGTCGGGTAGCAGAGGCTCGATGCTTCTATAGGTTGATATACGTGGCGCGGGGCAGCACCCGGGGCCGGTTCCCAAGTGTCAAATGAGCCTTGACGCGCTTAATCCAATTGAGTCAATTTGGGTTAACTTGAAGTCGTCTAAACAGCTCGTTTAGACGACCTATGATGCATGGGTAACGCACCGGTATCCGGTCCTCTTCCTTCCTATTTTAAAACGGGATCGCGCACTCTCCACTGTTGCGTACTATATCGGTAGCTACGACGTCGAGATCGGGCACGGTTGTGCACACGCGAGAGAGTCGCTCGAGGTTCTCAGGACGATCAT
This sequence comes from Ophioninae sp. B BG-2022a, assembly GCA_030522765.1. NCBI lineage: Eukaryota > Metazoa > Arthropoda > Insecta > Hymenoptera > Ichneumonidae > Ophioninae sp. B BG-2022a. The sequence goes on along the minus strand of JAPYZJ010003045.1, from coordinate 27,960 downwards.
ATCCATGGACTTGACGTAATTAATCATAAAGCTGGATGACGCTGTTCGTGTCACTCGCTCGATTGGATTTACGATATTGCAAGATCGGACGCCGTTTCTACTCGACGTCATTATCACCGTCATCATCGTGGGGCGCAATCATCGTACAGGGCGTATTATACCCTTGCGAACCCCGAGCCCGTGAATTTCATAAGTTCGGATGAACCGCACAGCCTCCGTGTGCAAAAAGACCAACGAATGTTTTTTTTTCTTGTTTCCTTTTTTCTCATTTAACTGAGGATTGGACGAGGAAAGAATCGATACGCGATGACTCCCGGAAGGGTCAGAGTGGAAGAACGGGAGAGAGAGAGAGAGAGAGAGAGAGCGTCTAGCCAACTTGCACCACTACAATAATTCACCACCGGCGTCTCACCACACGTCCATCTCCTACTCTACGTGCATATCTTTGCATTCTGCGTGTACGTACGACTGGATAGATACGTGTACATAGAAATGCCACATATGTGGACGGATGGTGTAGTCATTGGTCTCTATGCTGCTCTAGTACGGAGCACGCGAGTATTTGCCCAGTGTACACACTAGACTCGCCTCCCCAGCTGACGTTGATTGAAGGAATAAGGGAAACGGCGAGCTCTCAAGTGGCCCAGCGCAGTCAGAAGCCTCCAGCACTGGTAGGCTACGAGCCGCCTCCATCGTATACCTTACTATATACATCGGCCACCGTGAGCCCGTTGCAATCCAACCCCCGGTTCCTTCCCCTGTCTACGACGTGCATACTCGTTTCACCCTCTCACGCACCGCGAGCCGCCTTTCGTCGCGGGATATATCATCGCGGATGCGAGCGTGCAAACAAGCTGTGGCCTAACGCACCTTTGGATCTCCCTAGCCAGCCGACTCGATCTGACCGACGCGAAAAAAAAAAATCATTCGTGCGTCGCTTCGTTTTCCATCCCAAACTTTTTCTTTTTTGCCATTTCCCGGAGTGGTTAGTTGGACCAATCGTTGCGTGTACTGATTCGAACGTCGAGATTGACGAACGATGACGGTTGATTTCGAGTTTTGGATGTGGCGGCCTCGAACATCGGGAATCATCGTAAATACTGATGGAAATAAATAATTATAAGCCCTTTCGCCGCTGATACGCCCATGGAAATAGTCGTATCTTACTTATTTCAGGCTACAATTGAGTAATACGAGGAAGCGGATCGGCTCGCGTGCATCCTCTGGCGCAAAGTGGGGAATATTAATTGCGAAAAAGAGGATGAAAAAGTAGAAAAATACACACGGAGGTGAGCCAGTCGTAACCTCGGTGGTGTACTCCCGCGGAGAGCGCTGAGATCCGGAACTTGCTGACAAAGCTGCGGAAGGCGATACACCCGAGCGATCACGAGCGATCGGCCAAGTGTTGACACTGGTCTCTACACGGATTCCATGGCTAACACGAGCGGGGACAATACTTTCTCTGGACGTGGTTAGTGGACCTCGTCTCCTAAGAGCTCAACGCGTTGGATAAAAGGGAAAGAGAAGTGATAGACGAGCGGATAACAGAGGAGGAAGTGAGACATTCGCGTAGAACGCAGTCATTAACATTCGTCGACTAACGCATAATACTGATGCAACTTTGCTACCGTATGAATACGCTCTGTCGTAATCTCCAATCTACATTGCGATGAAGCGTAACGTTCCACGGGTAACACCTTCCTAATCGATCTTCAAGTTCTGGCCTCGCCATCATTTTCTCTGTAAAGGTTATCGGTGAAATTCTCACTCGTCTCGAAATGTGTAACGTCCCCTCTTTAGAAAGTTTTTTGTACAGCCACGAACTGGTTGATAAAAAAATACGTACCTTCGGTATCGCATCGAAATTTATCATATGTATATATAAAACTTTGTCCGTAGTGATCTCGATTCCGTCTCAATCGCAATGGTAAGAGCGATGCAAATAACGATATAAAAAATCAGTATTCGATCTCTCCCAATGACAGTCGTTGATCCCCGCATTTGACAAAATTCCCTCAGCTAGTATGTAAATTTAAGATTGCATTGAAAGTTCCGGGCAATAATCGACCAAGCAATTAATCGGTTTTCTTTGATGACACTCGTATAATCGAGGACGAATTTTACCTATAAAAGCAATTGGCAGACTGGTCCCAGCCGCGTTGATAAGCTCTCTCTTTCTCTCTCTCGCTCTCCGGTGAACAAAGTCGAAGCAATAATAATAGATCCGATAGGTCCGTAGATGGAGTACCCGAGCCTCTTTATTTTCCACTGCATCGCTTAGTCGAGAGTGGAAAACTCGCGCTCGCCGTTTAATAGAGGCATCGTCGTATACGTACGCGTACCACGTGACGACCCGACGATGTTGTGACATCGGGAGTGTGCAAGTGTATTCGAGTCTCCCGCAAGCAAGTAGCTCATTGGAGAGAGAGAGGGAAAGAGAGAGAGGAAGGGAGAGAGAGAGAGGGAGAGAGAGAGAGAGAGAGAGAGAGAGAGAGAGAGAGAGAGAGAGAACGTAATACATATCCGGGGGTCGGGTCAGTTCTCAGGGCTATCATTGCTCGTCGGCCGGAAGACTCACTTAGACCCGTCTTAAGTTACCCCTACCTAGTGCTTGGTGCGTCGATGCTGCCACCATTCCCCGCTACTTTTCATTCGAACGACATCGCTCCTGTTCTCCCGTAGTTTCATCGCACGACCTCTGTAACCTCAAACCTTGGTTCGGGAAAACCGGACGAAGATATGACCTAATCGCGTCGACTCGTCACAGGCCTGGACTATCATCGTTCATCATACTTCGAGACGTTTCGCTTCATGGATCCAGTACCGACAGGATTTGAATTCCCAGCCCTCTCCTTCAAGTACAACCCAGCACTGGCCACTTCCGGCTGTCGGATTTTTTTCGGCCTTCCCACGTGAGAGTGGACGCTCTTTTTTATTTAGTAATTATCCAAATATCACGCGTCTGAAGAATCAAAGATAAAAGTGCGGAGGAGACAAGAACGATGGATTCTACAAGGACGCGCAGTTGCTCGATGTTGTCGCTTCCGTTAATCTTGTTGGACATCTTGTCAATCTCTCAGTGTAGTTTTGATAGAATAGGCTGGTGGGGTAATGATGGGCATTAGGAGTACCCAGTGGATACGTGTTGTAAAACGGATTCCTCAACGCTCATATGCACCGCAGAGTACACACAACCGAGTACGGGCACAATTGATTCTCGCATATCCCCGTCGCTGTACACGATGCGGTTTGACCCGGCAAACCACCGTAGTTGGCAGTTGCATATTGGTGATCGCGTATAATAGTTATCCACCTCGTATACACGCGAGTGCGCCACGCGCTCTCAGTGAAAACTTGTTGCGGCACACGCCGAAGGGCTGCTCGCGTGCGTGCGAATGCGCAATGCATGCGTATCCGGAGCAAATTCGCGACGCGGACTCGCCTTCTCACGTGCAATTTCTCAATCGCTCTATGGAGAACGATTTCGCGAGTGTGCGTGAGCCGTTCCTTCAGGATACGACTGCTTCGCCCTTCGTGCTACGTTCCGCTCATGCCAAGTACCTTCCACGAAGCGCAAAATTACGTAGTAGTGAAAAATAAGTAGTGAAAAAACTAAATATTTGCCGTTCATATCTATCGCAACATCGATAATGTCAAAGTATCAAAAAGATCTATTCGATCGTTCACGATTTATTACAATTCGAAATTTCGAAATTGCGTAATGGCTCCTTCGGCTTATATGTTATACGTATACATCGTCTTATTGCAGAATCATCCGTTCCAATTTTGTCAGACGATGGAGGAGGAAAACTCGGTGTCTCGTATTTTGAAGCGTACTTTGTTGGCGCTGAATCGCCGCAATCGATTCTTAAAATTGTCAAGTCGTGGGGTGAAAAGGACGTTGTACAATTGCTACGTACGCGCGTTTGTTCAAAGCTCCGGCTATTACAGAAATTGTCCGTGAATGGGACGGCGATCACAAACCGAAGTGGGGAAGAAAGAAACGATTTTGCAAATTGATTCGTGAGGAAATTCACAGACATCGGGAGTACCGGCCAGACGGTAAATATTTCAAGATAACACACTTTTCTCCACCCTAGAATCGTTTCTTCTTTTGCATTTTATAAATAAAGAAGCTCCACGGGTGGTCTCGCCAGTGGAGAACATTATATCTCCCTCCAGTCGTAGCCATGTTTCCCCGTTTGCTCTGCGATCTGCCAGACTGCGTTCAATCATCATCCACTTGCGCAAGCGTATCAAGAAAATGTCCAATTGCTTCCCCAACATACGTATCCCGCTTCGACATTACCGTGCTGATTTCTTTTTTTTCTTTCAAAACTTAAGAACTTGAAACACGCCATATTCACGGTGACCCGAGATTCATTAACATTCTCTACGCGCAGAGGTTGAAATACTGCTCGAAGAATTGTTCCAAGTTAGACTCGTACTTTCGTGGAAAATGTAGCACTCCTCGGTCGTCGCATCCTCGAAGAGGGACGAGATTTCTTGTGCGCTGAACTTCCGTACGTTGAACTCTTTTCGCTTTTCCGTGCCTCATAATAATTGCCCCGGAGCTGTGTAGCTCAGGGAGTCGCGGTACTTCGCGGTGAAGTACGTCGCCGATGTTTCTCTTTGGTTATGTCCTCGAAAGGTTCGTCCGTTTTCGTGTGCCACGTTGGTCGTTCATGGATCACCACCTCCAGAATGTTCTATCCCTTTCTTCCTCGCCCTCTTTCGCCCCCCCCCCCCCCGTCGATCGCCGCTCTTCCTCCACCTTTCGCTGACTGTCTTTGTCTATAACGCAACGACACGGATGGCCCGATGGCGCCACGTTCTCGGGCTATAACACGCGTGATTGTAACAAAACAACGGACGTCCGGACTGTAGAGTCGCACAGGTATATCGTTCCGTGTCCGACCCCTTAACGCGGCAGGACGCGCGCACCTCTCGGTCCCCCGTTCCGCACACTTCCACTCCACACCCATGCAGACGAGCATATTTATGACGGGTAAGCTTTTGCTTCGATACATCAGTGCCTTTGTCAAAGACACCGCGTTCCCATGATACCCATTTATTTCCATCTCTTTCTCCCGGTCGCCCACATCGATCGATGTCTTTCACTCTGTCTCCCCTCTTCGCTCGGCGTTCCTTCGCTCAGATCGAATCTCGGTCGTTCTGCAAGAACGCGAGCCGCAAAATTCCCCAATCGTATTGACAGCCACACCAGAGTTCATCGTACAGTGGCCATTTCCTCTGGAAAAGTGGATGCTTCCATGGAGGATACTTGGTCCAGTGGACACGGTCTTCCGGTCCGCCACACGTAGATGCGTGCACATTGTACGTAGCTAGGCGGATGAAACACCTTATTTTCTTTTTGTTCCGCTGGTCCCAGCTGAACGCAAGAGGGAGTGAGAGACGGAGCTCCGATGGCCGAGTACGTATACTTACGCTTTGACGCACGCTTCTGTGTACACCGGTATTTAATAAGTTCCGAGGGCGTGATGACTTCCCGTGCACGCGGCGGAGCTGTCACTCGCCTTGACTCCTCACAACTATCAACTTAATTATCGTTTCGTTTGCTTGCCACAAGCGCACACTCGTGTATCGACTGGTCGAATGTATTCGAACGGGTTTGCGCTGATTCGCCTCATGTTCAGCCGCAATTACACCTTTTCCAGCGTGCAGTTGCGCGATATGTTTTTTTTCAATTTTCTTTTTTTTTCTGGAGAATCGAGGCAGCTGACTAGATGCCTCTTGAGGACAGTGAAGACTCTATCCGACAATTGTTCCTGCAAATTACTCTACACCCGAGACTCGACGTGGACTCGTTTCGCACTCGTTTACTTTTTCCTTTCGGTCTTTTCCACATCTCGGCCTCTTTTCTCGCGTACAATCGTTCCTAAAGGGAACGTGCACTGTGTGTGCACTCGTACACCTTCGTATTTACTCGTCTATACACCTAATATGGACAAAAAGCTCCGTACGAGATAAAGGAACTCCTTCGCATTCAAATGGCTTGTGTCTTGAATCCCTGGAAGGCGTTTTACCTGTGCTCTCTTGTGTTGAATTATGGTTGTACGTGTGTACGTAGGAGGTCACGTAGGAGGCTCTTGCACTGTACTTTTCGAGGGTTGGTGTTGCCGCCAACGAGCCGAATGCGCCAACCCATACCTTTAAACCTGCGCTCAAGCACATTGCTGCACTCTCTTTTTCGCACACCTTTTTGCCTCGAAGGCGAATGAGGGAAAGAAAAAAGCTTTGCGTAACGTGCTGGGCCCTGCTTACTCCTGATGTCTCCGCGCTCTCGTGCTACTTTTGTCTGCTTTTCATGAATGAAGGGAAAAGGAGGAGAAGCAGGAACAACAAAAAAAAAAAGCGGTGGTGAAGACAAAAATTGAGAAGACGCGGCAGCGAGCGCGTTCGCTGTTTCACTTGTGCCGCCAGAGCCGGCTTGAGAATAGGGCGGTGGGGTGAGACGCAAGTGGAACTGGATGTACACCCGCTTGTGTATGAGCAATTCCACCCCGACTGCTTCGAAATGAGATTTCTTGAATCACCTGAAATTTCCCATCGCCCACCAAAATATATCGACAGAGTATTTTCTCGTGAAAGTTGATACGTGGAGACTCGAAAACTTGGAAATCCAAATTCTTAACGATCGCCATCAATCGAAGAGAATCAAAGTAGGCTCTTTCGGTTAGGTTTTTTTTGGATTTCATTGGCCTCGTGTTGTCGCTCAACATACGTTGTCTATGATACACAATTGTAAATGTGTGCATCGATGCGGCTGAGAAATTTTTGTTAGGAAGATACAACGCAAAATAAAGGGACGAGTGTCGTGTCGCTATTGTATGACGAGAATCAAGGCCAAGGAATACTCTCGCGATGACGTTGAAAAGGAAGATGGCGGAGTGTACGACGTTCCGGCATTAGTTCATCTCCGTCTGGGCCGGGATAACGCTTCTTTTCTTTCACCATCTTCCCTCGCTTCACACTTTCGTCCTCGTGCACACCTTCATCATCTTTTCGCTTTTCTCTATTTAACACGTAAGTAACGCAGGGTACTCCGTTGATTTCTCTAAGTAGCACTCTCCACCGATGGGTGTGATGAGCATTGCTCGAAAGCGGGGAGGAACGTGAGACGAGACGGGCACAGTTTCTTCTGTACTCCGGACACGTTTTACAGTTTCAAAGATGAGAATGGAAACAAGACTCGTGGTGACGTCTTTCCTCGTCGGGACTTGCGTCACTCACGACTGCTTTCATCTTTATTTCTTTTTTAACTTACGTTGGACGTATATTTTCTTTGAATGTCTACTTTTGGAAAAAAAAACCACGACAGAAGCAAACGAGGGAGGAAAGTTTATCGGGTTGTTCGCACTCTTCAAGATTTTCTTTTCGTTTGGCCTCAAAGAGATCCTCGATCTCGTTGCATGTATACCCACTCCGGTCTTTTACATGACGGAACTCGAAAGTAACGTCAACAACCGTTTTTTCCTCCGCCAGTGGTTTCAGTCGAAGAAATTTTCTCGCGTCTTATACTCTTTTCCCTGTCGCTTATAAGTAATTCTGACAGAATCGTATCATCGCGGTTTAGGACGGAGCGATTGATTAGGCTAACTTTCAAATAAGTATATTACATTGCCGCACTTGGAGATACATTTACAGTCACTGACAAAACTTCAGTTAAACACATGTTAATATCGTCGAATTTAACTTTAATGATTATTGTCAAAATGGAAAATTAACATAGATAAGAGTTAATATATTATTGAATGAGATATTCGTAAAGCTAAATACGAAGGACACGATTTAGACTAGTAAATCGCGGGTTTTCGATTTTGGGCCAACTTTTTGCCCGATCATCCATCCAGCGATACCTCAAAATCCATATAATACTAGCAAGGATTTAGAAGGTTGGCTCACTCCCTTTTTTACGCGTGCCCTTTTGCTCGTACCCATCGAGGGAACTGCATCTTGTAATAAAGTGGCGTAAGAATAAGGTTTGCCGTAGTTTCCTCTCGTGGGCGAAACTCGAGCGTGCGGTTCGTTGCGAAGAGGATCCCGTACCTCGGTGTGTGTACTTTGGCCCCATTCACGGAGGAGGGTCTTGAGTTGTTCGTGCGGGTGGAGTATCAAGAAAGAGATACGACGACGACGACGACGACGACGACGACGACGATGTCAACGACGTTGAGAAGTGAGTGGGAACGGGGTGAGAAAACGAGAAGAGCCGAGCGCGATGCACTCTCGTATTTCGTGAGGCTTTTTCCTCGGCTCGCCTTCTCCTCCTCTTCTACTTTTTCTCCATCTTCGCAGGCTCGCTCCTATCCTAACTGAAGGAGGAGGATACACTTGCGAGGGGTTCCCATGGAGGAAGATGACGTTGGGCTACGTCGTAAGCACTCTTCGCCTTCTGTGACTACACTCTCAAGATCCAACCACTTATACCTGCACGAATGTCGTCTCGGGCGCCATCGTCGTCGTTGTGATCAAGTATCCGGATCGTAAGAAAGCTTTGCCTATGAGTTTTCTGTTTCACCAGGGGGTTGTACATCGATCCCTTTGCCCGAGACGACCCTTCTCCTCCTCCCTATCCTTTCCCTTCGTCATGCCAGAATCTGCATGGTAAACGCTACCAGATTGATATATCCGTAGAATGCATACTGAAACGAATGTGGATTTTGCGATTGAAACGCCATCCTTTCCTTCAATGAGTCATCATTCGGCGAATGGTTGACCATATATACCAATATTTCGGGGAGTTTCGTAAGGATATTCCGATAGTAACTTCCGAGCGCGAATTAAACGGTAGAGATGCACCGTATTAGACTTACGGGCCTCCAAAAACAAAAAACATCATTCGTTTTCACTTTCGTAAGTTTCTTCTGATCCGTCACACTCTTGCGCCCTCTTTTTTCACTTTCTCGCACGTACTAGGCATTGCGCAGTTGCACAGGCATTGTCGGACGTATCGAGCTGCCTGGTCGAGTTTTTGGAATTTTTCATCCCCAAGCGCGAGAGCGCATCGTATGCACGGAGCCATTGCTTCAGAAGAGCCAGCAGCGCCTCGAGTACGTCGGAGGGTGCGCGGCTCGCATTGTACGTAATTCTTATGGCTGTACCATCTTATATGTATGCGCCCACCAGAAGCAATTCACCCGGTGCGTATCCTCTCCTTTGGGGAAAGGGGCGAAGCGGTGGCTATGATTCCTGTTGCTTGGGGTTCCAATGTTCACCGAGCAAGTCCCGCACCTTGCACTCGTTCTCTTTTTGTTCCCGAGAGAAGCTTTCCCCTCTTCGAGCAGTTTCGTCCTTCTCGGGGCTCATCTCCGCTATCGCCAGCCACCAACGACTGGACGTAAGTGTAGCGAAGTCTGGCTCGAGCGAAGGCGTAACTGGTAACGTTTGACACGTCGGAACGTGCACGTTACGGCCTTTTCTCTGGCTAAACACGTCCGTGTGTACGTTGTACTTTTTCGTATACGTCATCTACTCCTCAGTGGGTTGTAAGCTCTTAGTATTCTGGGGAGAACCTCCGACGCACTCTAAGATTTCGCACCCCTGATATGCACGTCCCTGCCGTCTCGTTGGGAACCCTTGCAGGGCTGATGTCGCGTATGCGACTGTGATACGTGTGCGTAGTCCAGGATCCTCGTCAAAAGGGTCGCTTGCAACCCTTTCCTTCCATTCGCTTCTCCCCCCCCCCCCTCTCTCCCTTTCCTTGTCCTTTAGACGTCTTTTTCCACCCTCTTTGCTCTCGACCATCCTCACCGCCCTCCTCATCCGCAGCGTGCAGTACCTAGGTGCAAGGATATTTCAAGAAACGCTTCGCTCCGACGAGTCAACGAATAATTATTTTTGTTTTGCCCATTGTTCTCCATATATTTCTTCCTCCTCTTCGAGTCAGCTCTTTTGCACTCATAGTTGTAATAACAGCGACGCGTATTATCCTCAGTGTACACTCCGTACTTCCCTTTTTCTCTTCAACTGCGAAAAAGACAATGACGCTTCGGCGAGATTTTATCTTCGCGGATTCTGAGATGCCAGCTGAATTTTTCTTTTTTTCTTTTTTCACGGAAAAAAAAAAAAAAAAAAAAAAAAAAAAAAACGAGGATCGCCGCAAGTGCGCGAAATACTGAATATCCCGTAGCCTACTGCAAGGCGGATGGCCTGAAGTGCACGACGAGGGAAATTAAATGTACGCTTCCACCTCATTGCTCTTCGGAGATTCGGTGGAAGTCGAGTGTTACAGTAATACTTGGTAGTGGAGAACGTGCAAGTGGATGGAAGGAGGAAGAAACCGGTAGGAAAATGAAGGTGGTGAAAGAACCGTGTACCGATGATGCTGATGCTACGAGAAGCTCTTTCTCTTTGCTACGAGCACCAGGCGATATGAAAAAAATCCCTTCCCAGTGGCACAGATAACTCGACCGCATTGAGTCGCGACGGGAACGAAAGACGGAAGAAAGAGCCCTGTAGACAAGTGATGCAGACGTGTGCGCACAAATGTGCATCTGTGTTGGAATAAGGTGGATAGAAGATGAGAAGAATAAAGAACTGAAGCGAGACTGGTAATCGGAATAGATATGTATGTCTACATGTACACATATAGGACGAGAGAGCGAGAGAGGAAGCGAGAGAGCGTCAGGCCAAGGAGAATGGCCTATTCATGTAAACGAGAGATGGAGAAAAAAAATTGCGGATGACTCGGCGCGATGGTGGGCGCACCGTGGATACTTTCATATGGACACACGTACACCCACATATCTATATATATATATATATATATATATATAGAGAGAGAGAGACAGAGAGAGAGAGAGAGAATTTCCGACATAGGATTGTAAAACGTCTCTCTTGTTCTCATTCGTCCGCGCAGCTGAAGAAAATGTACGTCGTGGAGATTACGTTTCTGGTTTGTCCCGCGGGAGTGCAATATCTTGCATTCCCTAACCCCAGGCATCAGTACCAATACCATTGCATCCGTTGAGGTTGGAGCGTAGATGCTCGGGAAATATAGGTATGCAGCGATAGGAGGATCGGAGATTCTGTTGCGTCTCTCCCCACTCTTTTCCGCCAACCATCCGGATAGCGATTTCTTTTTCTTTCCGCTTTCTTCGTTGCACCCGTTCGCGAGCGTGTTTTTCCGCGCCTCATTGACGTATCCGATATACGGGGAAGGCTCTGGTTGCACATTATCATAGTTTCCAGGGATTTGGTTATGTGCGTGTGAGTCGTTCAGGGTGGTAGGTCTCTCGTGATAGAATAAGCGGAAGATTGAAAGAGACGGAGGAAAGGGTAGAGACTCTCCCTCCCCCGTTCTTTTGACTTTTTTTGTTCCCTCCTCGTCGAGAGTCTCGAGACACGAGATTCAAGCAAGCGCAAAAGAAATGATTGGGAGAGAGCGGAGAGGTCTGGCTGTTTTCTGTGCAGGTATTGAGGCTGCCGAAGCGCGGGAAGAGGGCTGGAGAGGGAGCGAGAGGGAATAAAGAGCACCGTTGGTGAACGCTGCATCCGCCAATGCTGCGCAAAGTCGACGGTGACACGGGGCGAGTCCGCGAATCCCTTCGGGTCTTAAGAAATCAATTTAATGGAGAGGGGTGACCATGCCCGTGTATACAGAGGCACGTAGAGGGCGCACGGCGTGCGCGAAAGGAGAACGAGAGGTGGTGGAAACGAGAACATCGCACTGTCAAGTGGATCAAGCGGGGAAAGAAGGAAAGACTGTGACGGCAAAAGACGGGACTCGTTCCGTAATCAGGCGATCTCCCAAGTCTTGAACCCCTTTCCCCGCTTCGTCTTGTGGTCTCTTTCTCTCTTGCTCTCTCTTGCTCTCTCTTGCTCTCTCCTTCTCTCTTTCTCTCTTCGTGTCTCCTTGTCGAATCCCCGCTGCAATTTCGCTGCGCCGCGCACTGTTTTTTCCTCTATCTTACTCTTTTACCTTTTCTCGTACATACCTCGACCGTATATACGTAGCCATCAAACTCCCGGTCCTCGCGATACGGCAATTCTTTCTCGTTCCTCCGAGCGGCTTATAGCCCCTCTTTCTGGTTTCTCTCGAACTTTCTGATGCGAATTGAAGCACCCCCAGCCGCAGAGGGGAACAGGGGAATGCCAAGTTAAAGGGTTGAGGGAGGAATCGACACAGAGCAAGTGAGAGACGGAGAGAGGGCGCGAGGGAAAGAGAGAAAAGTCAAGCTTTGCGAAACCGGAATGTCATCTATCCGAACGACCCTTACTTCTTCGTCAACGAGAGTACCTATCTATCAACATTTCCTACACGGCATTATTTTCTCTCGTGCTTGGCTCTCTTCTTATTCTTCATCTTTCCAACGTCGTCTTTTCCTTCCAATATGCAGAAACGAGTACCGATCAATTTTTTCAGCATCTCCACACTCAGCTATCTCCCTGCTCTATCCGCAAGAAGCCACGGATAAATAACGGCGAAGCTGAGGACAAGAAAATTTCGCATTATGATTAAGAATGACGAATGCGCGCGTCGTCGAGAGTACGTAACTCAACCAAAACTGGAGCTTTCCATCGATGCTCCTGAGCGGTTCGCCGAGCTCGGCGTAGACAGAAACGCGGAAGAAATAACCGGGTGAAATATCGCGAGGATCGAAGGGTTGGAAAAAAAAAACAAAAGTATCGTCAAGAGAGAATAAGGAAGAGCGAGCGAGGCTTCGGAGTGTACGCGACGGAGGAAACGAAGGAAGAGTCGGAAGAGGAGGAGGAGGATGGGAATGGGTCGGGAGGGTACTACAGTAGAAATGGAGGAAAAGGCATAAAAAGTAAGGGGTTGTTGCTGCCCACCCTAACCAACCGCGTAAGAAGCATTGGAATCGATATCATTGCAACGTGGGTTCTTCCACCGCCGTCCTTTACATACACGTACACATTTACGTACATATGTATATAGGTATAAGTATACAAGTTTGCTCCGGGAGGTGGGAGGACGCTCCAACTCCTGCACCTTCTCCGACTCCGTCGACGAGCTTTGGGGATGGGTGCTCTTCGACTCGCCCGGCAATCTCTCCCTCCTCCTCGTTGTAGCCCGCGTCCTCTATTTTAGCCACGACTACCATTACCACCAGCGCACTTTCCTTGCAATGATCGCGAACCTCCAATCTTCCCCTCGCCCTTACACACTTATACACGTACATACCTACGTATGTAAAGAGCCTGTACACAGTCACCAGGACGAACCCTTAACTCTTTCCTTCTCGACGTTTCGGTTTCTCTGTGTTCCGCGGCTTTGCCGCTGGGGTTCTCGTTGTAGAATCGCGAGAGGGATGCGAGAGGGATGCGAGAGGGATGCGCGCGGTATCGCGGAGGGAGATCGGCCAGCGATCCTCCCGTCGAGGAGCGAGGTCGAGTCCGACAGAAATCTGAGGAGGCACACAGTCAACGTTCCTCTCGACTTTTCCTCCGACTTCCGCTTCCACCCATTCCTCCTTCTCCTCCTCCTCCTCCTCCTCCTCCTCCTTCTCCCCCTTTCGCTGCACTTGGTTCGAACTTGGGCCTCTCGTATTATCCGAGTCTGCGATCTCCCTCGATTCCCGATGACGCTCGCGTTCTTTCATATTTTTTCCGGCTACGAGAGCTTTCGCCGGGACATCGAGAGAAACTTCGCGACGCGATGTCTTTCCATTTTTCTTTTTTGCGGTTCTCCCGCGGCATTGACGCAGTCCCCGGGCAACATCGGACTCCAATCGAGTTTCCTCGTTCTTCTTCGCGAATGTTGTTCCATTGGGCAAAGGCTGGACGAGAATGAATTTTTTTGCACCTTTTGCCGATGATCCGTTGACCTGTTTTTACTAATTTTCTTTGAGCTCCCTAGATATTGAGGCTCATCGAAGTCAACGACGGAAGAGAGAGGCCAAATTCGTTGAATGATTAAAAAAAAATAATGATTTCGGAAACTCGAAGAACAAGCTCGCTCTCGAGGTTTTCCTGCAAGAGAATCGTTACAATCCTCGAGGCTCGTTGGCTCTATTCGCCGAGCATGAAGGTCTCCGGTATGGCGCTACTCGGTAAAAACAGCAAACTTTTTCCTACACGGCAATTTGGCAAACCGATGTAAGCCCCGGTTTGAAGGACCTTTGAAACTTGGGGTCTAATGGAAGCGAGAGCTATTCGAGAAGTGTTGTACAGAGTCGAGCTTCAAACTCCCGTCCGTCTATATTTGTATCTTGAGTTGCGCGTGTACCTACTCCGAAAGAGCAGGCTTGAATCGACGTAAAATGTAATATGTTCATGTTAGAAAACTTACCGCGAGTTAATGCGACGATAGCTCGAAAGCCGGGCTAGCATGCAGCTGGAACGTTACGCGCGCAGTAATCGAGAAATCATTTCGAGAAACGAAACGAGAAACGACGATGTACCGAAGAATAATTATCGAGTTCGCAAAAGCCCGCTACGTAACTAAGAATTCATCAACCCTCATGATCACCCAATCATGCCGACGAACCCAATGACAAAATCGAATCGCTGCATCGCTTCGGCTAAATTTTCAGGCCGTATTCTCCCCTAGCAGAAAACGAAAAAAATATTTTTCAAGGGTTGAAAAAATCAATCGAGCCAAGTGCAAACCTTCTGATCCAACCCCGAATAGTCTTACAGATCATAGACTCGGAGATTGCGTAGCAATAGGGGGTTGCATCGGAATGCCCACAGGATCCCCCAATATACATAGAGCGTGAGAGATAATAAAATTCAAATGGCGAAATAAATAATATAAGAGAGGGAAAGATTGGGGGAGCGAGAGTCTCAAGGTCCCTAGGTCGGTCGTCTTTTCCTCCCTCGTTCCGAACGGGAGAATTTTCGAGCTGCCGGCCGTGCTCTTCGGAGCCCTGCTGGAGGGAGGCTCACCGATTCTCGTTTCTGATTCTTCCATCCCTCTTTCTCCTTCGCCGACTCGCTGTGTCGCGTCGCCTCTCCGCGGCTTGTACAGTACTATGAATACACGAGAAAACGCAGCACGGTGTGTACGTATAGCGGGACTCTCTTGGCGCTCCCGACTTACTTGCCGCCCACTGCAACCCCTGTATTCTGGACGGGGTGGAAGAGGGAGGGAAAAGGGAGCGAGTATAGGCAAGACTCGCCGTGGCTCGCTGCCGATGTACGTGCGCACGGACACGCGTCAACGGGCGTGTACGTGTCCGTCTATACGTCTCATATATTCGGAGGGAACGAAGGAGCAAGACGAGGCGAGATCAAGGCTGAATCCAAGGGAGAAAACGACAGCGAGCGTTCAAGAGTGAGGAAGGGTGGCTCTAAGAAGTACAGACGTTGAAAAAAGCTTGGCCTCCTTCACCGAGGAACTCATCGAAAAGATTTCCTCTTGAGGAGTAGGCTTCGCCGATCTTATCGCGATAAGTGAATCGTTCGAATCTTCAGGGGAATGCGTGCGCGCGCGCGTATCATCTATGTTTCGAGATTGGACAACCACACCGGTAGGTATTTTCCGATTTTCCGATTTTCGCATTTGCGGACACACACTAATCTTCGTACGAGCAGGGACTTCTGTTCCATGCTTCCTGTTTCGGCCGACACAGTCGGCCTCGTACGTGGATACTCATCGGTGCATACGCGACAACGAGGATACGCCGATAAATGTCGCAAATAAACAATAACGAAAGAGAACAAACAAAAAGCTACGAATGAGCATCGGGGAGCTCGCACGCGAGTGGGAACGTCTCGATTCGCTAGGCGAGCCAGGATAGGCGCTCGCCAACACACAAATGTATGTTCAGTTGAAAAATTCGTTCGCTCTTGCTCTTTCTTCCCGGAATTTTTGCTCGCCATAACCCGGAGAGTGCAGCATCCTCTCTATCCGCGCGAGGCTGCCGCGCTGATGCTGCGTGGCTCGTGAAAAGGAAAACCCGTTGAATCGCGCACGTTACGTAATATTATGCGAACCGTGAATCGCGCGATGAGTTCGAATCGTTCCAGTGTACCGAAGCAGCGCCCGCGTCTATATACGGAACGTGTGTGTTTTCCACCCAAAGCTTATCAAAGCTTGCATGTGTTCCATTCGGGGTTTCGCACGCACGGCTCATCCTTGTTGGCCACGTGAGCTGCCCTCTTCTGCCCCACCCCCTCGTGCCTCGTGTATCTTTCGAACCCCTCTTCGCTGCTATCCTTTGCGAATCCCTCCTCCCACGAGCCCTCCTCCCCTTTCCTCCTTTCTCTTTCTACTTTCTACTACCAATACACTTGTACGTACGTATCCAAATATGCACGTGTATACGTGCTTCCGTCTCCGTTAACACCCATACACGGTCTTCCACACGTTTCACCGTGGGTTTCAGTTCCATCCTCCTTCTTGCACTCCCTAGACTCGGTTCAATTTAAACTTTGCCCCTGCCACCGAAAGCCGCATTAAGATTTTTTAAAGTTACGCAAAAATCGATAGTCAGCAGCGCAGGCAGAGTTTGGAAGTGTGTACCTGTGTGCGGGGGTGTATGCTCGGCTTGTGATATACAGATGCACTGCCTGCCGCTCCCCCCACCCCCGTTTCTCTCTCTCTCCCTCTCGGGGTTGGTTCCTCATATGCACTTGCACCCTCTCGGGTGCGGGCGGCCGGGAAACACGTGATATCCGTGCTCGTTTCCGCCTGGCCCTATCCTGATGATTCGTCAAGTTTGGGTTCACCGCTTTCGCGTTCGCTGCGAAAGCAACCCAGGGGCAAAATAAATCCACGATGATCCCGAGTTTTCGGGCGAGTTTGGATTAATAGGTTTTTGTTGAATAGGGAAAGACTTTTTTCGGCTTCTTATATTCTCTTGCGATTGTTATCTTTATGCTCGTTCTTGTTTTGCGTGGTTTCGCTTCGTTTTGCAATTGCACGGGATAGCGGGGATCAGGGTTGGAGGAAACGTTCGAGAGCCATTGCTGTGCGTTCGATCAAGCTCTGCGGGAATTCCGTACTTGCGATTCCATCGTGTGGAACTATTGACGAGGCCTGTTTGATTCAACAGTTTTTTTTTTTCGGTGAGTCAAGCGAAATCACCGTTCTTCGTTGCTACATTTGTTTGGAAATGTTGAAACGTAACCGACATCGGCAATCTCTCAATTCATACGTGTTCCCCTTAACGCTCGGTAGCCACAGATATAGAACGAGAATTTATATACGGAGCGAAGTTTCAACGCCAATTTGCCATTTCGTGACTGCAACGAATCTTGCATTTTTCTTTCGCGAACGAACGTCTATCATTCTATCACGAAACGCGGGAGTATAACTTCTCGGCTTAACCGGGGAGCTGCTTGGATCATCCTTCTCTTTCTACCGAGTCGTTTTCCTCGCCACCCGAGGAATCCCAAACGACTTGCCCTTCTTGCCATCGGGTCTTTGCTAAAACTGTAGGCAGTACGTGATTCGTGCAACCGTTTACACCGATCAGAGGGGGTGAAATGCCGTGAAATGAAAATGCAACTTTTTAAATTTTCGTTTTCATCAGGTGGGAGGTAGAATCTTTTTCCTTGAACAAAGATATCGTTCGTGATGGAATCATGAATTATTTGTGCCTTGTTATCGGAAATAAAACGAATCGGACTTTATCGTTCCGAACGGTTAAAATTAGCCTCCCGGTGATTACGTTCTCTGTAGGTAATTAAGACGCGAGGTCAATGAACTCGTGATCCTTGCTGTACGAATCTTTTTTTCTCGAAGGCAGGCTAGCTGCCAATTGTAATTCGCGGCCGACGCGAACGAATCACTCGAGTCCCTCTCTCCCTTTCTCTCCCTCTATCTTGCTCCGCCGTGATCGTCGTTACAGGCATCGTTGTCACCCTCTGATTTCCGATCTTTCATCAACCCCGAGCAGACGTCCTCGTCCTCCTTTGATTCTCCGTTACAAAAATCCTTGCTCGCGTCTACTCTACTCTGGAGATAAGAGTCGGCGCGGAGTCGAGTAGGGAAGTGATCAAAACACGAAACGAAGGAGAAGAACAATCGCTTTTCACGGCCGATGGAATCTCGCGACGGCGAGAAGGAGGGTTGCTCGGACGATCGAACTGCTTCAAAGCTTATCCATCTACAGTTCTCACTTTTGCATGTACACGTATACGCACCGTCTCCCCGTTGACGATCCACCGAGGCTCCAGTACTGACGACACTCTCAGATTTTTTATCGTACACTCCGCACTTGGTCCAAGCACGAACGATGTACGCACGATTTCTCCTTTATACGAATCTCCTCGCTTCAACTGATAATGAATTTTGGTTGAATCTACCAACGATTTCACATAGAGATAAGTAGAATCTAAACAACTTTTGTGATGGTGGCTCGATGACTCTCCAAGTTCGCATCGCGCTGAGAGAAATGCAGAAAATCTATAGGGTCCTTGACGAGCTTTTTCACGAAACGAACAACGGCACGATGGCGAAAGCTCAGAGTGTGGACATAGGTATGCGGCTGTGTGTGTACATGTCCGTACATATAGATTTATTTAGAAGGGGATGATCGGAGAGAGTCGGAGGAAATGCAAGAGAGTCGAGTGCAACTACGGGGTATATAGAAAAGGGAGTGTACGCCCGTCGAAAGGGCGAGACAGAAAGATGGGGGACACGAGCGAGAGAAAGACTCGCGCGGCGAGAGACAGAGAGAAGGACAACAGAGACAGAGCCAAAGAGCGCGTGGTGTACGTGCTCCGCGAGAGGGAGAAAGAGTACCTATTTGGTCGTTAGCCAGTTGGCTAATTTCCAGTAGAAATCATGAAAGCCCGTAGCAGGTTGGTATCAGCGGAAAGAGATCGAGAGAGCGAGAGAAAGAGCGAGAAGAGGGGCCGAAAGGGTCTACCGGGTACCCGGTCATTCGATGATCGGCTCTGTTCTGTAACTGTTGGTTCGCCTGGGCACGTCGATCCGCCGGTACGATGCTAATCATTGCTTTTCAATGATTTTTACTCCTTTTTCTGTCCATTGAATGACCGTCAGTCAGCATCGGGGTGAACGAGACCGTAGGGTTGCCCCGTTGCTCATTCTCGTCGATCCTCACGGCCTCTGTGTCTTCGTCCCTATACCTATCTCCGTGGTCGAGCTTTTCGATGATTCGAATCCCTCCCTCCTAGCCGCGCTCCTCCCAAATCGTGCCTCTTGCCGAACAAACCCATCGTCAGTGAAAAAAGTCTCTTCGCGGGAACCCCTAATGATTGGGGTAGGTTAGGCCGGTTCCCGTTCAATCTTTCGAACCCGTATGTTCCGCATTCGTCCGACGCTGGTTCGCGTTGCACGCATTCGCGAGTTCCCTTTTAACCCTCGTGAAAATTATTTGCTCGTCCGCTGTTGCTATCGAGGCGGAAACGACGGGTCATCCAATCGCACTGTTCAAAGCTTCGAATCGTTGTCTCAAAAATGAGCGCGTCACAGGGAAAATACTTTGTGCGCTAAAATCTTGATCTTCAGGATCAAGCTTCAGGATGTCTGAAATTTTCATAAGCAACCACGTGGATTTATCGAAGAATGTCACCATCAGGCTGGTGACGCCATCGACTTAATCCTCCAAGATTCCAATGTTACCGACGCGCGTGCAAACTCCAATAGGATCTTTGACTCCTCGCTCGGGTCACGTGCGTTTGACAGTACCTGTTCGTCAGGTAGGATCGAGATGCCGGGGTTTGTCTCGTCGAGACAATGCGATACAATGTACTCGAGAGAAGAATTTGAAAAAAAAGCGTCGGATGAATGGTTCTGTTTCACTCTTACGAATGACGGTAGTCTCGGTGGTGAGAACGCGTTTAACATTCTTTCAATAGACACTCCGCGAATGCCTGGTCGTGGAAACGAATGCCACCATGGCAGAAACTCTTTGTGGACGTACGATGTGGCTCTTGGTCGTCGACGTATCGTGTGTGACGAAAAAGTTTCGCCCCTTTAGGTACGGTCGTTACCAAGTTCGCATCTTCGTCGCGTCAATAGTTTTTCTCTCCGTTGGCAAATGCTTAGAAAACTCCGACGATCCATTCTCACCCGTCCCCCGCCGGTTCACACCTTCAATCCGTTCACGGACGTGTACCATTGCCCACGTGCATCCACCCACGTACACATACCTACAAACATATTGTAAAGCTTTCTTAATGACGGAAGAAATTCTGTCGTATCACGCATCCGTTTAGGAGTACAGCACGTTGCAATCCGGAGGTTGCTCGAAGCGTTTTGTCTCAGGGGTCGGGTGTGTGTGTAGGAATCTCTCTCTTCTTTCGAGGCTCGAAGGGAGAGAGCCGGAGCGAGAGAGAACGCCCGGTACCCACGAATCTCTACATGCCGCAACTGTAAGACTATAAGGATCCTACCGCTCATCTGCGCGGGATCATTAACGTACCCTGGTGTGTTTCATCGGTCGAAACGCTATATCACTCTGGATCCGACGATACCTCGTGTCATTGCCGTTCGTTTGTCTCGATGGGGTTCCGAGACTGAGACGTACAAAGGTTCGAGTCTGATACGCTGTCCACCGTTAGAGTTACCCACCGAGACCTCGTGTCCGTTGACTCAAGAACTCGTACAACCGTTGCGTAATGCAGCCTGGGAACTGTATCCGAATACACTTCGCGGATGTTTCCAACAAATTGATTTTACAGTTATTAACTGCCATATTCGATGAGCCTGTCGATTACGGACAAATTTCCAATAGCGCTCGTAGAACCAATGACGTTTTGTGTCGGGAACGTCATTGGTACGGCTGAAAGCAACGCTGACACCTCTGCCTCTTCGCTCAATAAAATGCGATATCGTGGCCGTGCGTGAATCGTATTCAATGTTGAATGTTGCGGCACGTTGCCGAGCACGATCCGAAAGCATTCGGATCGTGCGGATCCCGTTCAACGTTGTAGTTTATCCCGTACGGTATCGACGACAACTTAGTATTTTATAGTGTATTCCAATTCAAAATTTGCACGTTGAAGGTTCTCAATCTCAAGGCGATTCCACGATCATGGAATACCTCGGGCTACTCCAACGCGCAACTCCGAGCTAGGAAGTCGTTCGAATCTTGAGGATTGGCTTTGACTGCCGACTTCCGTACGTCCACTGTTTACACTCCAGAGCCAGTCAGAGCTCAGATTCTGGAGCTCACGAATTCAAAATATGAGTCGAATTGTGGAAAAAAAATATATTTGGGAAAAACCCGCGGCGTAGTCATAGGCCCGAAGAGGTGAACCGAAATCCAAATGGAAATGAGGAACAAAAAGAATGAACGTTTGCCTTGTCGATGGTGACTGAGGAGAGGTGGGCGAAACGCGGCGGGGGAGGATTACCGGCGGTGCTGGTGTAGCTGGTGCGAGGTTCCGCGAAATCATTGCCATCATCGATCCCTCTCGGCAGCCGTGTCGTAACAGAACCCCTCCGGGGCTTTTCTGGCAGTTCTCTGTTTGCAGGCACTCCGTTTGCCAGAGAATAAGAGAGACAGACAAATATGTATATTCGTACGCATACGTATATAAAATGTGGGTGTGAGGGCACAACGATCACTCTCGGTCGCTGTGCGGCTCACCCCCCTTGGGGGTAGCCGGTGCCGCGTGGGCCTCCAGCCGCCTCACCCCCGATCTATCGCTATTCGCGAGGTCATCAAACACCGACGTCAGCCTGGCGAGCGAACGAGCTCTCGCTCTCTCTCGCTCTCTCTCTCTCTCTCTCTCTCTCTCTCTCTCTCTCTCGAGGCCACGCTTCGGCTGGCGAACCGGCCATTTTTTGTCTGGCCAGTCAGTGAGAGAGTCCCAGGGATCAGTGAATGCGCGCGCGAGAGGCTATGTGTGGGTCCGAGGGGGACGATGAACGCGAGAATCATCTATATATGCGCACGCGATGTCTATAGATACGAAGCCATTAGAGAGTAGGAGGGAGGAAGAGAGAGAAAGAGTCATACGCTGGCGGGAGTCAAGGGGATATAAGGGAGGGATCGGCCGGACGTGAACGCGAGAACCTCGGGGCCGTTGAGGGAGTTGTGGGTGGTTGCAGTCCGGAGGGTTGCGAGAGTGCACCAGCAGCAGTAGTAACCATCGATCAGCCTCGAGGCTGGACCGCGCAATGATTTTTACCCCTTTGTCCCACCCGACCAGGAACCACCCACTGTGAGGAAACTGGACACCCTTGCCACCCACTTGCCCCGTGGGCTAACGTCAACCCCGTACCACGTACGTTGTACACACATACGTAAAGCGACGTGTGCTATATAGGTACATCGACACGCGCACACTCGCGTTTACAGAAAAATCTGGAGGCGATGCACGCGTACAAACTGGCATTTCTAAAATCCAACGAGCGACCACGCCACACGTAGGCTTTTTCTGGGAGGTATACGAATGTGCGGTAAAACGTCACTGACCGTATGTGCGCGAATAACCACGTACTTGGTGATAAGTCAAGACAAGGTCGTTTCAAAATGGTTTCAACTTTTTATCGCTCGCAGCCCCACTGGAACGATTCTCGAGCAAAAGTTCACCTTGAAATTGCTGACGAATCTGGCACCCATTCGCACTCTCAAACGTCATAATATTTGTCCTT
The DNA here is from genome assembly GCA_030522765.1 of Ophioninae sp. B BG-2022a. Lineage (NCBI taxonomy): Eukaryota > Metazoa > Arthropoda > Insecta > Hymenoptera > Ichneumonidae > Ophioninae sp. B BG-2022a. The sequence continues at coordinate 5,453 of JAPYZJ010003045.1, read as the reverse complement.
GATCGATCGTGTATTCCTATTACAGAAGGATTAAAGCCAATTCGTGTATTTTTCAAGATTCATCAAACGTTGTACCCCGTTGAAAAGAGTAGGTAGGGGTTTCGGTCCCAGCGCGACTGCAGAAGCAGCGTAACTCGAACGCGTTCGCGAAAAGTGAAAAACTGACGGCCCCCGAAAAACGCGAATGTTGCAACAGTGACGTATCCTTTGTTCCGTCAATGTCTTCGCTTCTTTGTTTTCCGTTCCTCCTCGTTTCGTAGGATCTCGCTCGTGGCTTTCCCGTCGATTATTTTAATTCCGAAGCTGTTTTTTGTAAAACTATTTGCACGGTGGCGGGAACGGTCCATTTTTATTTTGGCGCGGTGCCGTCCGCGCGTACCCTTTTCCATCTTTCTCTTCCTTTTAGGGTCTGGGCGCGCTGAGGGGTACAAAGTCACTATCCTCTTGCCCGTTCGCGCAAATTGTGGAAAATAGGAGTCTTTTTCCTCGCTCTTTCGAACCCCATCGCGTGCATTGGGGAAAACACGAGTCTTCTCCCTCGCTCTTTCGAATTCTGCTATCGCGTTCGTGAGAGCATCGTTCGCTGGTCGTCCAGTGGCCACGCCTTCCACCCTCATCGCGCCATCCACCCCTTCACCCGTGCATCTACATCGTCGTCATCCTCTGATTTCGTCCAGTTCTCATCGTTCCTCTTTCCTCTCGCTACACTACGCCAGGCCCTACAATAGACGACTCTCTCGCTTGTCTATCGTCGGCGAGCTTCCATCCATCGGACCATCCACCGGAGCCCCCCAGTCGTCGCGCTGCTAGAGAGCCCCTTGCACGAACCGACAGTGACGGGACAGAGTGCGCGTATATACCCTGTTCTTGATCATGCTACGGAGAAAGAGACGATGGACAAAGAGAGAAACGATATAGGCTACGGCTGATGGGGGCGGGAGGTGGGGAATAATCGCACGGTCGAGTCACTTTTTTGCATTATCTCGTTTTTGCAAAAATATGCAGAGGCTAATCCGCGCAAACTAATTTGCCTGCACCCTCCCTTTTTTCACCCTCTCTTTCCGCGGATGTCCATGATTGTTCGCCCCGTTCTCTCTTTTGGTTTCTCCCTCTGCCTCTCTCTCTCTCTCTCTCTCTCTCTCTCTCTCTCTGTCTTTCACCGACCGGTCGTTTAGCCCGTATTCCTCCTTTCTCTTCGCATCCCTCGCTGCCTCGTCCTCTCTCCCGATCCCTTTCTTTCCTTCCCTGGTTTTCGACGTAACATCGCCCATCCTGACGCGGCCCTTCCTCCCTCTCACCCTCTCTGGCTTTTTCTCTGTCCCTTTTACCGGTGGCCACCTTCTCGTGATCTCCCCTTTTCCGGCTATATCTGGTAGGTTGCGAAGCCATGAGCAACACAGTTATGATGCCTCTGGCGAGAATTTAACCCTTATCAAGGATGGTGCGTTGATGCAACTCCTCCACGTTCCGAGTACTGTTCTCTCTCTCTCTCTCTCTCTCTCTCTCTCTCTCTCTCTCTCTCACTCTCTCTCGCTGGCTTACCCCTCGGCCTGATTCCGCCTCCACGTGTGGAACTTCAGGGCGAGCTGGACTCCATTTTTTACAGCCCCCAACTTTCATATGTGTAGCAATATTCGTGTATACGTCCAGTCGGACGGAGAGGGCCCACGCCGTTCTTCATTGGGCGGCGGAGATGCGATGCACTCACCTTTTCATCCCGAATGGTCATAACCTGATGAACCCTGTCAGGAATCTTGATTGGCTGTGAAATCTGCCACTATGTCTACCCCGTATAGTTAGAGTGTATTGGCTTGTCTGGTAATGTATTCAGGTTCGACTGATCTGCATTTTACATTCCTTCATTTTTGTTTTTTTTTAGTGCTTGGTCCGAATGTATACATATTTACAGTACATTAAGCGTCATCCATATTTATTTGTCATCCATCAACGTATGCTGTATCGTATATTCTTTTCAGAGCAGCTCCTCTCGGCGTACGTTTCAGTTAACTTGGTCGCCACTTGCGCGTGTCAAGAAGGCCACAACGTAGTAAAAAATTTATAACGGTAGTTTCTCTTGACAGATATGGCACTTTTGTACCAGGAATTACAAGTCTTGACGAAAACGAATGCCTTCCTCTTCGCTATAGGTTGTTCAGCTTGAGCTCGTTCTTACTCTCCTCAATAAATCATCAATAAAAGCACCCGAGAAAGTTCTTATCGATCTGTTCTTTCACGTTCGATCCTATTTTCTCCTCCGGTCATCCGATTTTCCTTTCTGGCTACATAGACTTTTTAGTGGCTCTCTAAAAGCAGCGGCATTAATGGGATGATTCAATGATTCATCGCCAAACGAATGGCAATAGATTACTGAAAAGCAGTCGCAAACTCCTGCCCCGAAAATGCTGTCTGCTAAATCGTACTACGTCGGCTGGAGAGCGTAAAAGGGATGCCCGCTACTCTTCCAGTCGGCCGCGTATAACGGGGATAACGGGGAGGGGGAGAGGTACGCGGAGAAGAGTTGCCGGTGATGGTAGCGGCACAACGGGGACGTATCGCAGCCTCGCGGATCGCGGAAAGGGATTATTTTATGCAGAATGCCCGGCTGAGCGTGCTTCTGCATTATGCAGAATATATACCAGGAGTTGGAAAGAACGAGAGACGTAGGTAGGGATAAAAAGAGGAAAGGGGGGGGGGCGGGAGAGAATGATAGGATTTTACGAGGATCTATGCCAGGCGGAGTCTGTAGGGAGGCTGACGGTGGTGGTAGATTCGCGAGATACCGCCAATATCCTATGGATCTGTGCTATCCACTTATATGCTACATGTACACGAAACGGCGTTGACGCTCAAACGTAGCGAGGAGGTCAGTGATCCGAGAATCCAACTAAACACGCGTGTATTGAACGTGTGCTAAAAAGATCGACAGCACACATACGGATGCAGACAGGTTACTTCGGGAAAGAAAACTTACGAATCAGTGTTTTGAAAGATTTCGATACTGCGCAAGTGGAAAAAAACGCATTTGTCCCTAGAAGCAATTTGAAATTAATCCTGATAATGCAAATTTTTCTCAGTGTCCTGTGAAAAAAAGTCAACGTTCAAAAAAAAGAAAAATTCAAGAGACGGAAAATACGTAATCGATAGGATTTGAAACGCGGACGGGGAGCCGATCCGTTTATTCCATTGCTCTTATTCGATCGTTCGTGAAGTAACGCTGTACACGTGCTGCTACAAATTGCACATACGTGTATGACTGCGTGCGTAGACGGTCCGTCGAAAAATATGCCGTAATGGACCAGGTGAGACCAAGTTTCTCCAGTTTGGACGAGAGAACTCCAACGGCAACTGCGGTTGGACCGTATCCGTATATGAAAAATACAATATCGAGAGGACGATGCGACCCGTCAGTAGTGTTGAACGTCGGGTACCCCCTCGATCCGTCCTTCTCTTTCTCCTTGCCCTCTCCCACGTCCCCTTCGCCCCTTCTATCCTCTACCCCGCACCGGTCGGAGAATCAATTTTCCTCGCACAATTCTGGTAACGAATGCCAACATTCGCATATACCGGTATTCGAGATCATTCGGGTCACGTGGACTGACGGCCAAAAATTAGTGGCGAATCAAGCGGTCATCCAGAAATTGCGTTATACGAAAAACTCGCTTAAAAATGCCCTCCCTCATTTTTATTACAGCTTTTACCCTGCCGCATTCTTCCAACTGTCCGTCCTTGCATGGTGCATCGACAACGTCCACAAATGTGCGGGTCGGTGGGTGTAAATACGCTCACACATTAAAGGGAAATATTGTCGGTGATTATTTGCACTGATACTCGACTCCGAAAATATACATCTCGCTCTCAAGACCGTTGATGAGTAAACGTCAATGATCATCGATCACTTTAATCGAGCACACGTTGGATTTTCGTAGCAGCGATCGTTTTTTCGATCCCTCATGAATCTACGATGCGAACACGCGAATGTCCCGTGTGCACGTATCGGAACAAACGTTACTATGAAAATCGTTATCAAGGATAGAGAGAAATATTTTATAGCGAAGAGAAGAACGCGAATTCGAAAGACGAGTTGGATCGTTCCCAGTGACGAAATTGAGACTCATCACTGAGGAAATGGTGCGGAATCCACATGAATTCCAATATAGATTCGCCATGAACTTCGTATAAAGATATAGTAGGATGCAGGGACACCCCGTCAAAATTTAGCTGGAATGTTCGGATCAGGAATTAAAAAAAAAATGGTTAAACAATGAACGATGGTTTCGTGGAGAATGCACCGTTGCATCCCCTATAATATCGAATACAACGCTGATGGAACCCACCGAATGTCTGGCCCGGTGCGTTGGTTCGCCGAGCGTGAAAAGATACGTGGAATTTATTATCATCGTTATCGTAGCCGAGCCATTCCAACGTAAACGCCGGATCATCGGGGAAAGGAAGAGAGCTGGAATGGACTGGGAAAATTTGGCGTCTGCCGACGCGCGTAACGGTCGACGGAACGTCGACGTCGTTGTGACGTATCGCGGCTGAACTCAAAATTCGTCCCTTGTTCTTTTTCTCTCTCAACGAATGTCTGGATAAGTTGCTGGAGTATACACGACTGTTCGACGACTTCGGCCGGATTCGGAATCGATGAGCGAATCGACATTCGCGTTTACAACGGAAGTAACTATCGAAAGTCTGAAGGGCAGGAAGACTCGAATGCCATGATGCGACCGATCTTTCTTTAGCACCTGTTCTCACAGCCCTTCTATTTTCAAATTCCGCGAGCAGATTTTCGCTGGAAACATCGCGGACGTCGACAATTTCCGGGACTGGTGTGGTTCTCCAATTAAAAAAAAAAAGAAAAAAGTGCAGTTGTACCGCGCTGACGAGTGTTTCTCTAGCTCGGAGCAAACCCCCCCGTACCTACTCGTGTAATTACGTCGGTTAACGCGTCTTTTTGGAGTGGGCGCCAGTCGGAAGTGGAATAAGGGGCGAAATGAGTGGGTGACAGGTGCTCTAATGCACGTTTCGGTTCCTCCTCCGCTTTTCATGCAAGCCTCTCGATAAACTGAACTTGCGGGAAAGAAAGAATTTTTTTTCTTTCTTCTATTCTATCTACCGGGTGTCCCACGTAAGAATATCATCCTTGAAATGGGGAGTTGGCCTCGAAATTCTGAGTCGATTGATATAAGGATTTATAGTTCCCGGATTAACCCCTGAGTTATTATTAATTTTTGAGGGAAGCTGATCAGGCGCGCCCGTTCAGCGGGCTTAGCCTCCAAATAATTATTATATTGAGACGTTTAGTGTCACATCGCAGGTCCATGACGATGTATTTTTATACCTTGAAGACAAATCCACAATTTAATTCGCATTGACCTCTCCATCTCTAGAGAAAAATGTCCAAAAAAATATTCTAGAAAGGTTTTTCGCATTTTCCCAGTCTAATTTTGCAC
>JAPYZJ010003044.1:0-17900 GCA_030522765.1 Ophioninae sp. B BG-2022a | reverse complement strand
TCCAACTTTGAAATTCTGCCAAAAATCGAAAAATCATCGGATTTGAATTTTTAAAAAAGCATTTTGAAGAGAAAATCATAACGAAGAGATTGAGCACCGGTTGGAGTGCCAAATCCTAAAGGAAAAAAAGTTATCGATGATTTAGTGACAAAACTTTTTTCCCCAAAAATCCAAAAAAATTTTAGATTTTTAATATTTTTTTAATTGATCCATTTTGATGTAATTTGATCCCCTGAGCATGAATCAATCCTTAATTTCCCCCAAAACCCAAAATTTCCATGAAAAAATCGTGTTTTCAGAAGTTTTTTACGATTTTTTTACATAAAATAAATCTATGAAATATAAATAATAATTAATATCTAAAAATTATTATTTATATATAAATAAATTATATAACAAATAAGATATATAGATAAATACACACATATATACATATATACAAAAGTTTCGACATCCCATAACCAATCTCGTACCCTCGCTGAAATTTTGAATTCCGCCCATCCTTTCAACAAATTATGCAATGAACACACCGTTAATATTCCACGACGAGGCTCACGAAGGCTGATCACACATCCGGTCCGCGTATGTCGATGATGTTGTCGTTTGGTGTTCGCGACTCCGTGAGAAAAAGTACATTCATGGTCTTCGTGTCAGAACGCCACTGAAGGCAGACATTTTGGATCCTCTTTGGATGGGAATTAGGGCTTTCCTGGTCCCGCCTGGTCCATCAACGATTACTCCCTCTCTCTGTACTCTCTTTCGCTACACGACGGGGCTCGTGTAGCTTTAATGCACTCTCCCAATCGCAAACAAACGTTAACCGGTTGCTTTCGTGTGGTAGCACCGGTAATCAATCGCTCCTACGTCATACGTGGTTCACACACGTGCAAAACTGTCTACGAACCACCTCCGATCAAACCCCATTAGATTCCTCCAGCCAAAGAAGGTTTTTGGAAATACCAAGGGTTTTGGGCCTCATTTTTTTTCGTATTTTTTTTTACCAATTTATATTTAATTAATATTTATTATTTAAATTTTATACAAATCGACCATTTTCGAATTCTAATCAAAATTTCATAAAACCATTTTTCCTTTTTTTCTTTCTTCGTGATTTCAACTCGATTGCAACTTGAAAATTGTCAATGTTGCTCGCGTGTCCGGCACGAATTGTCGTTCATGCGTGACGTGTCAATGACCTCGAAGCTCCTTCGAGCGTCGAGACGCAACAATGTCAACCACAACTGTGTTAACGAGTCGTTAATGATCCCGAGCCAAGAATTTCGCCATTTCTCTTCAAACGGATGTTTTTGAGCGTTGAGGGGCGAGGGGTCGGTCGAGAAAAAGGTATTTCTCGAGGGTCACGACCTCTGAGTTCCTTGGGAATATCGAAACACCAATAACCGTCCAATTACCTGAGAATTTCGATTTTTTCCTCGGTCTGACCAATAACTACCTTTTCTACTTAAATTCTCCTTGACTACTGGTTCACGTATTTCCGATGGTTAAAGCCTCGTTTTTTTTTCGTGCCTCACCTTTTATCGCGTCGATTAATAATAAATCATCAAATTTTCGTCGTACAAACACAGGTTGATTGATGATCCTCGTGGAGTTTCGGTAAATCGACTATAACGACAGACCCAAGCAATTATGAAGAGGACAATTATGTTTTTGGATATGATGGTCTTCGATTAAATTTGAGGCTTCATTAATTGTTGGGTTATTTTATTTAGTTATTGTTCATTGTTTCGTATTTTAAGGTTTTTTTTTTCAATTTATTTTCTTCAACAGTCAATCTTGAGAGGAAGAGTGAATCGCGAACGTTGATAGATAGCGATAGTCGACCTTGGCCAGAACTCTCCGTAGCTCGCTTTTTTGCCTTTTCTCTTTTTTTATTTATTTGTGATTCATGCGTCGATTTTTTTTCAAATGACGAACCGTGGTACTCGGGAGAGGATCATTGACCCGAATATCGAAATAAAAGTGAAGTTTCTCGAGGATTCGAGCTCAGAGTTCGATCGTGCCAACGCCAGGATGCAACATTCGCGAAACGGTGTTCTCCTGGTCGTGGCTTATTGCGCGATTGGAGCTGGGGCTCTCGGCAAGCAATCAGGTCGATTTTATTTTTATAACTATAAAATATTTGACATTTTTTATAACAAATGTTTCAAAATTTTTTTTTAAGATTTTTTGTTTTTAAAAATATTTACAAACGTAATTATTTTTAAAAAGTTAAAAAATCTTTACAATACATAAAACCTCAACATTTTCATCGAACATTGAATATTTTATCAGCATTTAATATTTCATATGACTAACTTATATTTAAACGCTCGTAGACCACAGTCGTATAGTTGGTGGGGAACCGACCAGGATCGAGTATCATCCTTATCAGGCAAGTTTTCGGTTATTTTGAAAAGCATGAATTTTGCAGTCACTCTCCTAAATTTTTCTGGATCCTGACCTGCCCGTTTATTCAGTGTATATTTAATCGTTGCCAATCTTACTTATCCTCGTTTTCCGTTGACGTTTACCTTCTAATTCGAACTCATTGATTTTCTATTTGCTCTCCGAGAAGCCAAAGTTCACAGTTTTATTACACGAATTATCATTTTATCGAAAACTATCATTCCTCAAAATTTTTAAGATTTTGGCGACTTTTGAATAATTCAGTAATAAATGTTGGCGTTTATTTAATAATTCAATAAATAATTTTAGCATTTTAAAAATATACCTGTCGCCATTCTTTAATTAAATTTAAATATGTAAAAGCCGAATAAAAAATTTCTATAAAATCAAGATTTATCTTCGAGTAAACAATATTTTTTATTTTGATCGAAAATCTTCGATACCACGTTAAAAAAATTAAAAAGATAAATAAACCCTCTCCCTTCCCCCATTTAAAAAATCAATAATTACCGAAGTATTTGTTTTTTTAATTCGTTTTTTACTCTCTCTCTCTCCCTCTCTTTCGTTCCAAGTCTGCCTTCATTATGCTCGCTCATTTACTTCATTAATCAGATATCCCTGAGACGTAACGATCGTCACGTCTGCGGTGGTTCGATAATCAGCGAAACTTGGATCTTAACGGCCGCACATTGCGTGGCTCGGTAAGAAGTTCGTCATTCCTTCGTCCTCACTTTCTAACCCTTTTCTACTTTTCTGGCCCTTTACCCCCGATAATTAAGGGTGAATTCCTGGAATTATGAAATTGAAGATAGCGTCGCCCTGAATTATCGAGGATTGGAAAGACCCTTCAATATTTGTTTTTTTTTCGAATTGTTTTTTAATTCTGAAAAAATGATTTTTTTCTTTAACTATTTTTTTCTTCTACTCTTTTTTCATTCAGTGAATCCTTAGCCCCAGATAAAATCAATCAATTTCTTCAATTATTTACGAGTGTATTTTCGGTGCGTAATTCATTACTTTCATTGACGAAAAAAAATGACAAATTTTGGGACAGATCTTTTTCTTCGGCGGTGTCGATCCAAGCAGGCTCATCGACCATCGCTTCCGGTGGAAAGATAGTGGAAGCCAAAAATGTGATAGTCCATGACGATTATTCCGGTCGCACATCCGATTACGACATCGCTCTGGTCGAGGTAACCGATCGTTGATGAAAATCGGTATGAATCGGTAATCTTGAAAATCGGCATAGATCGGTAATCTTGAAAATCGGCATAGATCGGTAATCTTGAAAATCGGCATAGATCGGTAATCTTGAAAATCGGCAAAGATCGGTAATCTTGAAAATCGGTATAAATCGCTACAGATCGGTATTGCTTTCTTTTTTTTTAGCATTGTTTTTGCAGTTGCAGGAAGCGTTGGTTTTCGGGGAGGGAATGAAACCGATCGGACTTGCGTCTTACGGCGATCGGTACGGGGCGGGTTCTTACGCAACCGTAACCGGTTGGGGACTTCGGCAGATCCAAGGATCGCTCAGCTACGATCTTCGACAAGTCGATGTTCCCTTGGTTTCCAATTCGGAGTGTTACAGGCTCTACAAACGACAACGAAGAATTACCGATCGAATGCTGTGCGCCGGTTTCATCGGCGAGGGCGGCAGGGACGCCTGTTTCGTGAGTACTCCATTTATCGAAATTCCAGCAAAAATGGAACACTCATGAAATCTAGATATGATTTTTTCCTGGGCATAGTTTTTTCGTTATGATTTTTTGTTAGACGTCGTTTTTTAGATATGGCTTTTTTTACATATGGGGTTTTTTTTCTAAGTCTAGTTTCTTCTACATATGGTTTTTTTCACGTATAATTTAAAAAAAAATCCAAATATGTTCAAGCTTAAATAACGATAATCTTTACCTTCCTTACTACCCTTTGTAATAATTGAAAATGAGGCAATGTATGACTGCAATTAAAATAAAACAAACTCAAACAACAACAACAACAACAATAATAATAATAATAACAATAAAACGACTACTTTGAAAGGAAATATCGAGATTTTCCGGCAAATCGATGACAGTTGTGAACGAGAACGAAAAAAAAAAAAAAAGAAACATCGATAGAGAGCGAGAGAAGAGGAAAACGAGACTGTGTGTTCAGAACGGACGAAATCTCTCGCGTATTTCTGTTTTCGACGTAATATTTCTATTATCCCGGATATTCGTGAGAGAAACGATATCCCTGTGGCACTAGGGATATATTTTTCTCTTCAGTTCTTTTCTGGCCCTGTATCTCCCCCCCACCATTTCCCCCCCTCTCTCTCTCGTTCGTTACACACTCTTTTATTCTCTTGATTCGCACTTCCCGTCAATTCGTTTTTTTTGTTGTTTTTTATTTTTATGTTTTTGTAAATTTTTATCCGGGCGTACGCCGGTTCTCTCACGTTTTAGCTCGGAGCCCATCCGTCAGGGATTTCCATTGTTTTCTCTTCTATTTAAGGGTGACAGCGGCGGCCCTTTAGTACAGAACGGCCAACTGATCGGTATAGTGTCCTGGGGATACGAATGCGCCCACCCCGCCTATCCGGGCGTTTATACGCGCGTCGCGGCACTCCGTACCTGGATCAACGAACAAACTGGCTTGTGAAAAAAAAAACAAAAAAAAAAAAAATAAAAAAAACAAGAAAATAAAAAAAAACAACAAAATAAAAAAAAACAACGTGCGAGAGAGAGAGAGAGAGAGTCACCGATCCGCGGGAATGTGCAACCGATATCGATTTTTCTCACCCCAGTTTTGTCCCACGAAAAAACTGAGGAATTCCTGTTCACGAGGATCCAAAAGAAAGAGAAACCAATTTTTTAAATATTGATTTATTTATTCACTTATTTATTAATTTTTTTAAATATGGAAAAAATAAAAAGAAAAAATTCGAAAAAAATTATGAAGACTGTCGTGTTCACAGAAATAATCGTGCGGGTCGGGAGCTTGCTCAATTATTTAAATGTTTATTCATAAGCTTGAATAATTCAGGCAAAAATTGCAATATTGTGTATTTCGTTGTAATTTTTATTTTCCTCGTCCAATTTTTATGCGCGTCAGACATTGGGATACAAATTCATCAGGAATTATATCGCGACAGGATATACTTGAAAAACTCATTTTACGGTGGAGGTATAGAGCGTCGTGTAACACGGTAATGCAATTTAAGCCCGGACTTTTCTGGCCTCATTAATTCTCTACTAATTCAATGACAACGGGAGTGTAACGCAAATTCGTGATGGGAATGTATCAGTCTTCGTGTAAAATTCACGGATGATCGGACATTGAAAAATTGCGCTGCGAAACGTATCAATAAATATCTCTTCATTTGTGTTAATGAATAAAATAGTGTGGCGTCGCTCGAGTAAAGCTACAAATTTCGGCGAACCGACGAAAAAAAACTTTGTTATTATTCAATGCTCAATGCGGATCTCGTAGCTCTTGGCGTATTCATCTGAATTTTGTATTGACTTATTCGAACCGTGCTGAATAAGCAAATTTCACGGGGAGAGCTGATGAAATGTTTTTTTTTTTATCGATGTTACCGATTTTACCGATTTTACTGATTTTTGAAGATTTTACTTTTAAATTAAATGAAGGTTAGTTATAGATTTTTAAAAATAAATAACTACAAATCTTGAATATTTTATCGATTGTTAACTGGATATTGTTGAACAAAAAATACATTTTACTTTCTCATATATTTATTTATTTACTTAATTCCTTTCGTTTTATTAATTCCCAATGGATGCAAGTCGTTAAAATTGTTTTTTAAATTCCGGTGACGTTTCGGATCCAGGAGCGCATGCTGACGACGTTACCATAGACTCCAGGGTATTTTGGCTGCGCGCATCCATAGCCCCAAGATACGGTTCCGTAAAGGGTTTTGTTGGCGGTCAAGGGTCCTCCCGAATCACCCTGGCATGAGTCTTTTCCTCCTTGGCCAAGGAGGCCGGCGCAAATCATTCTCGGCGTTATCGGATTTACGTTCGCGTAAGCTTTCGCGCAGAGTGTCCGGTTGACGATGGGAACCGAGACCTGCTGCAACCAAGCCGGACTCGAACCACCCTCCTAAAAAAAAACATCGAAATCTCATAGTTTTTTATTTTTTTTAACAATTACTTAACAATAATTCGTTTTTATTTTTAATAATTCATTTTTAATTAATAAATTAATTAAATCAAACAAACCCAAACAATTTTAAATTAATAAATTAATTAAAATTACCGTTGTTGCACCCCAACCGGTCACCATCACCGTTGAATTCGCCGGAAGCTCGGTCGATGCCAATTTTATCGTTTTTACGAAAGAACTCATGGTCACGGTCCGGTTGAGCTAATTCCAAAATTCAATCGAGGATTAAACAATGAAAAAGTCAACAAGTTTTTTAAAGAAATATGCGTTGAAAAAATTAATCAAATTTCGATATGAGAGTTGAAGAAAAAAATCACGAGGAAAAAGAAAATTAATTTTCACTACGAAAAAATAAAAAAAGAAAATTCACTTTTGAATTTTTGTTTTGCCTCCATAAGAAAAAAAGAACATTATTTTTTCTCTCTGACGTTTACCAACGCATCGAGTCCTGTTTATATATTTTTTCAAAAATAAATTGCATTATTCAAATGGAATAATTAAAAAAGGTACCTCGACGAGGGCGATATCGTAGTCGATCGTAAAATCATCGTACTGGGGATGTCTGACAATCCTTTTGACAGGGTATTTGGTGCCAAGGTATTTGCTCGTGCTGCCGACGCTGACGTTATAAGCGGAGGCACTGCTACCGACGCAGTGGCCAGCAGTAATCACCCATTTATTGCTTATCAACGAAGCACCGCAATAGTGCGACCCGTAAAGTTGTAGCGAGGCTTGATGGGGGTGGCTCAATATCGACGTGGGTAAACCACCGACGATTCGACTGTCCGGAATCGGTGCCCTTGCCACGAAGCCTTCTACAGCTGAAACGGTAATTTTCCATTTTTTATATTATTTTTATTTAAATTAATATATTAATATATAATAATTAATGTACATAATTTAATATAACACAAAATAGAAATATGTATATTACTATAATTAATTTATAAGTGTACCGATATTTTGAAAAATGTCAAAATTCTTGAAAATTTCAGACAGTATTTCATACAATTAACATTTTTATTCACTTCAATTAAATAATACATCGTGCAATTGAAATTTTAATTTTCGTTTGATTTGAACAATATTCCATAATAAAAAAAAACTTTTTGTTCAATTTAGTAATAACATTTTTTATACGAACGAGAAAATGGCTTTCATTTTTTATTTAAATATATAAAAATGTACAGATGACTTTATAATAAAAACAAACCCCAAACAAACCCAAACAAGAACAAAAAAGAATTAATTTTAAAAAAATACCATTTCTGGGCGAATAAAAACTCACCCAAACAGCCAATCGTCAAAAAACTGAGGATGGTGACGAGCGACATATTCATGATGAACTTATCGACAAATCTAGGTTTGTTCGAGTTCCAATCAGGCTTATATATCGTATCGTATGATCTACGTGCTTTCGACGAGTTCGCGTTTTTTTATTTTTTTTTTCGAAGTCGAGAATAAAAAAATGGAGTATCTCGAGGTTTGCCAAGTGTCACGTGACCACACTCCATTTTCAATGCACGTACGATCGGGCATGTCTCCACGAGAAAGGAAGTGGAAATTTGCGAATAAAGACAACGGGGAGAAAAATCACATTATCGATACGCCGCCTAAGTGGCCAGCTGATAACGGGAAACAATCATATTTCCTATCGAACGAAAAGAGAAAAAAATTCAACCGTTATTGACGATGTCATCGTTAAATGTGCATCAAAATGCACAATAAAAATTCAATAAATAAATAAAAATCGCTTTCACGTAATTTTAATTTATTTGTTTATTCGTCTTTAAATAAAATATATTTAAATTATTCAAATCCAAATAAAATAAATAAACAAATAAATAAAAATCGTTTTTACCTAATTTTAATTTTTTTGTTTATTTACTTTTTATTAGATGAGTCCCTCCATTTTTTTGTTGCCAGTTTTCATGCAATCGATTTCAGAGTTATCCTCGATTGCATCAATAACGAGTTTTATTTTTAGTAACAATATCGAAGAACGGGAAAAACGGAAAATGTTAAGGTTAAAAAAAAAAGGAAAAAAATGTTATTCGAGTGCCTCGATTTCTCGAGATCGGGAATATCCATGATACTCCATTCAACAATAAGATAAGACCGTTAATGCGTATGGCAATTGCTTAAAAATGCTATGATGGTAGGAATTCGCGATCTTATCACGACGATTCAGAACCAGGACGAGCAAAGAAAAATCCAGACAACGACGTGACGAGAAAACGATATGTATTTTTTTTTTTTATTCAAGATACAGCGAGAGATGTCGCAGATCAGCTCGCATGAATGGACGATTTCAATTACCATCCTCAAAAGCCTTTCGAAACGATTTAATTTTTTTCCTTTTTTTTATCATTCTTTTTATAACCTTTCGTTTGGCTTTATTTGCTGAGTCAGATTGTCATTCCTAAATGACAATTTTGAACTGCAAACAACACCAATTAAAATCTTGTTAAATAAATTTAAAAAAATAATAAATAAGTTGTCAAATTAAAAACATATATACCCTTTTTTAAATTTGTTTATAACTTTCTAAACTCACTAATAATTATTTTATCATAGGATGTAATTGAACGAATTTTTTTGTTTACGAGATTGGAGACAGATAAATAATATTAATTTTTTGGGTTAAATTGAACGGATTGTAATTCAATTAAAATTCATTTTCTTTTCATTTTATTTTTTTCTTTTTTGATCTATTTAGTAAAGAGTTGTAATGGCTTTATTTTATTTTTTCAATATTTTCTGTCTAGTCACCAAAAACGAATAATTAAAAAAAATATTCCATTCCTGATATTGAGTTAATAATTTTTCCAAAGCTGACAAATGAAAGGTGATCCGAAATAGAAATTGATGAATGAAATTTTCATAAATTCGGGAATAATATTCTTGCTAATTAAAAATGATTTATTACTGAGGTTATTTTAATTTCTGGCATAGCTTTTTGTATACCCCTATTAATTCTAGTTTATTCCGGGAAGGCTATAGACAATTATTGGCTATTTTATTTTTGGAAAATCGAGATTTCACAATCAAATTCTTTATGCAATGTTAATTAAAGAATATTTCTGTTCATCCTTTGACAGCGTCATTTCGCCTCTTGCATCTCTCTGAAATGCCAGGATCACCGAAATGCGAAGGAAATTTCACGTTGTCGGGTTGAAAGGTGACGCGTTATATTTTTGCACTAAAAACGATAAAAAATGTCTGCTTGTTTGAGGAATCCTCAAATTATTGATTTTTCGTTAATCCACGAAGTCTTCTCCCAACGACGAATTCATTAATTTTCTTTTCAACAGACCACTCCACATTTTTGAGATGAATAATTAACTGAATGATTTATTAAATGACAAATCAACACCCAGAAACGTTAATTTTTCAGTCAACTTTTTTACCGAAAAAATTCGACCTTGTTTTCAAAAATAAACAATTAATTTCGAAACTGGTGGTAACTGCACTGGCCTAAACAATTCCAGAATGCCCTTGGGTAGTATCCCGATAGCACTTGGAATCCAATAAAGCAAATCCTACATCAGTAGGCAGCTGTAAACCAGTTTGAATCCGACGTAATCAATCGGGGTATTTAATCGAGCCATCATTAGATCCAATAAACCAGGTATCATTAAAAACATCAATTGATCATTCGTATAATCATGAATTAATTAAACCGTGAAACCGAGTAATCCAATCCATCCAGGAGTGCGATAAAGTTCGGTCTGACCCATAACTGGCACTTTTCACTGCGCCATCAGTGGAAACTTGGATGGACAAAAATACTTGACCCGAGGGAGCCTGTTATCGATATTACGAACAATGGGGTGGTAATCGACACGATTGACATTACCAGGCTAGTAAAGTCAATCGCACTACTTTTCCCCACCCCCCAGCCCCTCTTTCAACCCTAATACAAGGCAATTTCGTTTCGGTTGTCATTCCACCTGTCGTATCAAGTCCCGACGTATTTCTGAGTTTTGTGGTGACCCCGGTTATCACCTCTGTCTTCTTACTCCTCGTATCTCGAAACCCGGAACATAACAGGGCTTATATGGGAGTACAAATCGAGACGAGAAAGAACGTGGAATCCATACGAACCACGAGAAATGAAAATGCCTCGGATATATATGAGAAACTCGAGAGTCCACAGTCAGACTGGCTTCCTACGTCACGAGACAGCTGTCTACCGATTAACATATAAATCAAAAGTTGGCTCCGAAGAGGATACCAGATTGTGGTATGTTCACCCTCCTCGTAGACTTCAACCCTAACCTCTTCTTTCGTTCACTCTCCTCCCTCTCTCCGCTCTCTTCCCCTCTTCTTCACTCTTTTCTCCCTCCTCTCTCTTTCTCCCCCCACCCCTCTGCTCTATAACTTCGTACATCGTGACGTTCAATACTATCGCTATCGAAAGTTTTCTACGAATCGGGAAAGCTCACATACCAGCTCGTGCAAGGAAAAACCTACGAGACTTTCTTCGGCCACACGAAAATCTCGAAGCATACAGGGTGAACAGTTTAACCGAATA
Organism: Ophioninae sp. B BG-2022a; assembly: GCA_030522765.1. Lineage (NCBI taxonomy): Eukaryota > Metazoa > Arthropoda > Insecta > Hymenoptera > Ichneumonidae > Ophioninae sp. B BG-2022a. Next base: position 6,790 of record JAPYZJ010003044.1, on the reverse strand, counting down.
CCTGAAGGATTCGCGAAAAATTCGGTACTTTCAAGGTTACACTTTTCACGATCTCAAGGTCATTCCAATGTCATCCCAAGGACACCTCAAGGTCACCTCAAGGTCATTCATTTTTCGAGCGGGAATATATATGCATATTATTTTTATTTATGAAAACGTTATGGATAATATGTAAACGAATAAACTATTTAAGCAAAAAACCATTTATTCGCGAATTTAAAAAACAAATCTAAAAACTTCGCGTCGAAGGGTCTACCCTGTAGAGCGTAGAGAACGCGTGCATCCTGCCTACGTACACACGCGAGTCCAAGTTCCTCGCATTCTCCAGTTCGCATATGTTATCGACGTATCGTTGAGTCGTTCGCTCGGAAACGGAAGAGAACAACCCCCGTCGTTCATTGTCCTCGATTGGCTCTTTATGTTTGACAGGTGTCCGCATTCTCGTATAAATATACGAGGTTTCTTCGAACGACAAGGGTACTTATTATTTATCTCGTAAAATGTTGAATCTTGTTTTAATTGGATTATTGTTTAAATATATTTTTAAATGTTTGTTTGGATTTACAAATATATTTGTAAAAACAAATAGCTTTGATTGTTATAGTTTATTCTAAAGTTTATTTTTTATTCATATTTTTATTAATTTAATTTTTTTTCTTAATTAAAAATGTTTATTTTTGACTTATCATTTATTTATTATTGTATTGTTTTTCTTCCTTGCTCGAAAGTACCAATTTGAATAAATTCATAAATAATAAATAAATAATCATTAATTCTATCGTCATCTCTTTATCTCTTTCTCACTACCGTTTCACATGCATAAATACGTTTGTCCTCTCGAAGTCCAGTCCTCAAAAAATTCCAAGTGAACGGTTGACCAAGCCTTTTATACGTGAACTTTTCTCTTTCAGCTTTTTCGGTCGACGTCGATGACGATTTTTTGTTCCTTTTTTTCCTTCATTTTTTTTCTTCGCTTTTTTTTCGCTCCCTCTTGCTCCGACTTTGCAACGATCTCACGATTCGAGTGACGAGCGGCGAAGTGAAATCGATGAGAATTTATTCGAGTTGACTTGCCACGCTGAATATGGGATCCGGCTTTTTCCCCTTAAGGGCACAGCGATTTTACAAGGGGTTGAAAAAGAGAGAGAAAGGGCCCTCAGGAGACACGAAAAATCTATGAACGGTTATGTAATTTATTGACGTTGGCAATCGTAAATTCTCATTTACAGAAAAATAAAAATAAAGAAAAAAAAAGAAAAAATAAGTTTTTCCTCTTCTTTAGCATTTTCGTACTAGTTGTCGTGCTTGGTAATTCGAGGCTATTTCTCGTTCGTTTTTTTTGTTCGAAACGTCGAGAGAAAAAAAAATCGACAGCCAAAAAGAAGTCGAAAAACTGTCGGAGAAGTCAAATTAGCGAAAGCCCGGATCAGTACAAACAAGAGGTCGTATTTTTATTTTTATTTCTTCTCTCATTCCCTTATCGTGTATTTTTGCCTAAAATCGCTTGGTTGTCGCTTTCTCTTCTTTCCGATGAATCGCTCGTTCCGCAAACCCCCGAATCCAGGACAAATATAAATAATTAATTTGGTCAGTTGACTGACGTTTCCGATAGACGTTTCCCGTAAATAGGTTAATTTTTATAAATTCATTTTCAACTTTCGAGTTATTTCCTCTTACAATAAAAAAATAATTATTTGAAATTATTTTATAATAATTATTATTATTTCTCACGTCGTACTCAATTTATATAATTTATATCACTTGTGTAATTATTTTTTATATTGTTTTTTTTTGTGATTTTGGTCTTTAAAAAAAATAAAATAGATAATTATTCCATTTTATTTATTATTAACATTTTTGTATTATTATTAAAATTCCGTTATTTGTTTCTTTTGAGGAAGACTGTACACTGAATATATACGAATATACAGATCCTAGTTTGTGTCTATTGCACCGGCATTTCTCTCGAGGTTTTCGCACACTTCCGGTCGAAATCTTAGCCCGTCATAAATGTACAAATACGTTTACGAGGGCGTTTGGGTGTTCGCCAGTCTACCTGCAGTTACCCTTAAGGATAAGTTTTCACGAAATGCCTCGAAGTACCTCGAACATTGGTAATTTACAACCAAAACTCATTCTCGCGATTTCTCACGTCTTATATATTTTACGGATTTTTCCCCCTTCCCTTCGCGCCCCAAACTACCTTCTCCCTTCGTTTCCTTCAACCTTTCCATTTTTCTTTTCGTGCTTGAATTCTCCATAACGGAAGGAAGGGATTCACGTTTGCTGAGGAAAATCCGAGAAGGGGGGGGGAAGAAATAAAAAATTGTAAAAATTATAAAAAAAACATAAAAGGGAAAAAATTATAAAAATTAAAAAAATTAAAAAATTAAAAAAGGAAAAAATTAAAAATATTTAAAAAAACAAAAAAAAAACGGAAAAAATTAAAAAAATTGAAAAATGAAACGAAAAATATCGGAAATGTGTACGAGCCACGGGGCTGAATAAAATTGACTCGCGAGCTTCGCCCAACGTTGAGGGACGTAAAACAGTGAAACGAGGGCGAAGGGTGGAAGGAGGGGTGGGGGAGAAGTGTTGATAATATAAGGGGCTCCTTTTAACCGTAGCACGCGTATGCATATGAGAAGTTCTGGCCCGCTGCGTTTTTGGATTTAGCCCGGGATCGCTTCATTTTACCTCGTGTACTCGGATTATCCGGGGCCGGGTATTGCGCGGGGATATACAGGGTGTCCGTTCTAGTCAGATTTGAGGAATATTTGACGCACTTAGTTATGTTTGGGGTAGGAAGTAAAATTTGGATTTTATTCTTCGGGGTTTATGTTTCGTGGAAAATTGAGGAATTTAGAATTTTTTCGAGCGATTTTTCGATTTTTCGATTTTCGAAAAAAAATGAATATTTTTTATTTTCTGAAATCGAAATAAATTCAAATGAGGATGAATAAACCCAAACAGACATGAACAAACCCAAACAAGTCCAAACTCACGTGACAAAACCCAAACAAACCCAAACAAAATTTGTTCCCCTTACTTATTTTTATTCTTTTCAGCTCTTCTCCAAAACGGACACCCTCTATAGGAATTTACGGTAGCGCAGCTTCGCAAGTGAAACTACGGCTCAGGTACGATCGGGATGGGGAAAGACGAGGATACCGGTTGTCGTCGTTGGATCCAGAGTTTAGTGTCCGCTAAGCTTGTCCCTTCGCGTTATACCCTCGGCACGCCGAACCACTCGCGAAAGCCGCGCTTTCTTCCCTTTCAACTTTAATCCCACGCGTATCGTGGTGGAACAAACATCGGGCCCTCCGCTTCGCATATTTACGCACACAGCGGTACGCTCTTCCGAATTCAAACACAAAGTGGAGATTACCCAGACCAGCTTTTTTCATTTTTCCTTTTTTTTTCTTTTTCTTTTTTTTTTTTAATAAAGAACAAAATCAGTATTCAGGAGGAACCGGTTTACGAAGCTCCCCAGGCCCTGGGGAAAATTATGTTTACGCAACCGCCTGTTTGGGTACTCCAAACCTCCCAACTGGGGAGATTTTAAATATTCGTTTTTTTTTCCCTTTGTACGTCCACAACCTAATTGCGAGACTGGGAGTGGTGACTGCGAAGGGTTCGTGTTATCGTGTATTTTTCTTGTTATTATTATTATTATATTATGTATTATTATTATACGAAGACTCTATATTATTATATGTCTAGTTAATATATGATATAATAATTATTTTTGTCTATTAATATTTACATATTATATTATATATTATTATTGTTTATTATATTTTTAATTATTGTTAATTTTAATTAATGTATTAATAATTATTATATAATTATTAATAAATTAATTAATTAATAAATTTGAGATATATGATAAATGAATTATTCATTTTTTGGTAAATGATAAATTATTTAGGGAGGGCGAGGGGGAGGGGGAGAGAGAGACGACTAGAAATAAATCTTCGTTCCAGAAGAGCCAGAGAGAATGCCGAAGTTGAAGGAGGTCAGACTTAATAATTTTCGTGCCTCGTTTCCAACTGGCTCCTTTGGACTTCCGGTTAGTTTGTCCAAGCATGGAGAGGTAAGGGCGAGAGCCCACGAGGGCCGAAAGCGAACTCCTTTCCACGTGGCTCCGTTTTTCTCCTCGAGATTCGCGAGCACATTTTCCGCAAGGATAACAAAAGGATATAGGCACGTATAAAGGGTCTTGTTCCAGGGCTGGTTGTAACGAGTTTGAGAAGGACGCTGCTCGCCAACGGTTTCACTGCTGGTACATGAATATTACATCTTCGGCCCCCATTAATATTTCACTTCGGACATTGTACGTTGATGAGGTGCAATGGCAGGCTCGGCTGCATAATACGCTGGGAGAGAATGGGAGAGCCAATTGTGTCTACGAATACAGGCTGGGATGAAAAACATTCGAGAATTACGATTTTCGTTGTCTGGTTTCTCTTTTGGACAGGCGTAAACCCAAACAACCCCAAACAGAATTTAAAAAACCCAATAAATAAAAAATAACCCAAACGAACCCAAATATTTAAAAAAGAACAAAAAAAAAACCATAAAACTCAGTAATTACACATGCGAAACTATTTAATTTTTCTTATACGCCCGATGAAGCTCACAGAGTGCGGTTTATATAATGCGGTGGGTTTCACATTGCAAGAGCACTCTGTGATTTTCCAGTCCCATATAAAATGTAATTGCCATCAGCCGCGGTCACGGCGCTCGTTGACCGGAAGTGCGAATATCCCAAAGGCTTTTGATCACCGAATTTCCCATCCAAATGATGCGAATTATGAATTTTTAATGCAATTTTTTAGCGCGTGAAATTTTGGTTGAAATACTTTCAACCCCTTAAGCGATCAATTTTTTTCGATTTAAATACGTCATTTTATAGGTATAGGCTAATCAACAATTTTTATGATTTTTTATTAAAAAGATAATGTAAAAGTAAAATAGTATTTTTTTACGTTTTTTAAAAATCTTTTTTAAATGATATGGACAAGTCGAAGTCTTTTTTTTACCGAAACCACCAAGAACTTGTTGGATATTCATTCGGAGACTTTATCCATTCATTTCCACCTTTTTTTTCTGACCAAAGGGATCCGAAGACTTCTCTCGAGTCCCTCCTCGGAGACGCGCCGGTTTTCGCACTGAGGCAATAAATGTGACGGCAATATTTCGTCCTCGTCGTCGACAAGAAAAATACCGAGGCCCAAGAGAGGCCGAAAGAGGGTCTGTCAGGTATCGCAAAATAGCAGGGTGAAACGACGTTTTTCACCCCCTGTTACAGCTTTGCCCCAACATCTTATACAATCTACTGTGTAATACGGGTCGAAACGATAAAAAAAAAAGACGAACGAAATTTCATGGTAAGGTGAGAAAAAACATGGCCCGACCTTCCTGCCGCGAACCACCTAGTTTTTTTAAATTATTCATTCGGTTGGATTAAAGGACTTTTATTATTTCGGGGCAAAATTGATTTTTAATTGAGCTGTGGTGGGAGAAAAAAATCAAGTTTAATTGTAAACGAATTTCAATTTAATTAAAGAAAAAAAAAATGTATAATTTTTTTTCTTTGGTATTATTTGGGTTAAAAATCGTAACTGAAATTAAAATAAATCGTTAGTCAAATTGAATTACTAAATTAAATATATTTTTTGTTTGGGTTAAAAAAAATTCTAATTAATTAAATTAAATAATAATTCAAATAATAATAAGTACTTGAAATCTTTACTGATTCCTAATGAAACCTTTTTATTCGTGTAGTCACGTCTTACCCCTTAATTGGCACAAACCAAACGAGAGCTAAGTAACATTCTTTTTTTATTCGAAATTTACGAGCGGCTCGGTCACTTCCGTCTGCGAGAGGATCCGGGACGGTTTCGCTCGAAGAACGTCGCTCTCCCGTTGGGTCGTTGGTGAATTTTTCATATCGCCCAACCTCTATCTCGTAATACGAGGTGAATTCTCCGCGACCTTAAAATAGTTCTGAGGTGGTTCGGGCTGCTCCTCCGAGAAACCTCCTCCCTGAATCTTCGTTATCTTGCTCGTTCCGTAGACACTTGTATCGCCGTATAAGGGGTTTGCACGACGCGCTCTCTGACGTCGAAGGAAACCCGTCGAGATAATAGTCTCGCCGTGGTTGAGCTTCATCGGATATACAGGCTATCATTTCTAAGTTATTTTATTCCCTGAGCACGAATCTACCATTCGTTTCCCCCAAAACTCAAAATTTAGGCAAAAAATCGAAAAATCGTAAAAAACTTGATAAACACGATTTTGTTTGCTGTCCGCAGTGATTTCGACAACTGGCAGTCATTCGATGCTATTTGTAATCAGGTGAAAATTTTCGTTATGATAGAGCTTCGAAATTATTTTAGAATCGAAAAAAAAGCAAAAAATCGTGTTTTTAGAAGGTTTTTACGATTTTTTTTATGGAAATTTTGGGTTTTGGGGGAAATTAATGGTTGATTCGTGCTCAGGGGATGAAACTACATCGAAATAGACTAATAAAAAAAATATTAAAAATCCAAAATTTTTTTGGATTTTTGGGGAAAATAAGTTTTTTCACTAAATCGTCGATAACTTTTTTTCCTTTAGGCTTTGGAACTCCATTCTGTGCTTAATCTCTTCGTTATGATTTTCTCTTCAAAATGCTTTTTTAATAATAAAAATCCGATGATTTTTCGATTTTTGGCAGAATTTCAAATTTGGACCATCGATTTTTGCCAATTTTTCCATACATACCCCTTTGCCTCTTTTTTTG
>JAPYZJ010003043.1:0-17900 GCA_030522765.1 Ophioninae sp. B BG-2022a | reverse complement strand
TGATTTTAAACAAACCCAAACAAAGGTCATCCCATAAAATTACGAATTTTTTAAATTCCGAAAGTTCAAATTTCGTAAAGGTCATCCCAGCAAAAGTACAAAATTTGTTTGGGTTTGTTTGGGTTATTTAGTTTGATTTTAAACCCTTGATTTTAAACAAACCCAAACAAAGGTCATCCGATAAAATTGTGAATTTTTTAACTTCCGAAAATACAAATTTCCTAAAGATCATCCCAGCAAAAGTACAAAATTTGTTTGGGTTTGTTTGGGTTCGTTAGTTTGATTTTGAACCCTTGATTTTTAACAAATCCAAACAAAACAAAAAGTTTACGCGATTGAAAACAAAAGTTTACACGAACTTCGATTGACCAAAATCCTCAAAATCCAGAAGCCTCAAAATTACGAATTTTTTAAATTCCAAAAGTACAAATTTCCTAAATATCATCCCAGCAAAAGTACAAAATTTGTTTGGGTTTATTGGGATTCGTTAGTTTGATTTGAAACCCTTGATTTTAAACAAACGAAAAAAACCAAAAAAATCAACGCGTTGGAAAGACGAATTTCGATTGACCAAAAGCCTCAAAATTCCGAATTTTTTAAATTCCGAAACTACAAATTTCCTCAAGGTCATTCCAGCAAAAGTACCAAATTTGTTTGGGTTTGTTCGGGTTCTTTAATTTGATTTAAAAATAAACCCAAACAAACCTAAAAATTTACACGTTGGAAACACGAATTTCGATTGACCAGAAGCCTCATAATTCCAAATTTTTAAAATTCCGAAACTACAAATTTCCTCAAGGTCATCCCAGCAAAAGTACGAAATTTATTTGCGTTTGTTTGGGTTTATTAATTTCATTAAAAACGTCGATTCGAGAAACCCAAAAAAAAACCTAAAAAAATACACGTCCACGTGGACTTGACGTTTGCGTCGTTCGAACTCCACCAATTTTTGCTTTTTTTCGTGCGATCGATTTTGTAAGATTTTAGGGGTACGATGACGTCATAGTACAGGTATAAGGGCAATAAGGGCAAAAAAGTGATGGAATGCGAAACCTACGAAAAAATAGTCGAAAATAAGTCACTAAAATTGCAATTTTTAACCAACCATCCATTTTTTTTTTCGTTTTTTTTTTTGCGTTTTTTTTTGTTTTTTTTGCGTTGACGGTTCGCTTTGATGCATTGCGCAGGCGTCCCTGACGCACTCCCTGATTAACGTAGAAACTATAATAAAAGTACAGACGGCAACGACGGCCAAGGAACGGCGTAAGGTCTCGAGTAAAATTCGTATGCACGATAAAACCGCGTCTTCCGATGCTCCTCTATCGATTATCCAGTCTCTTTAGCCCCGGAGCTACTAATCCTATCGGTATTCGTTTTTTTTTTAGATTTTTTTCTCGCGATCCTTCCCCTTCGCGAATTGCTACTCGGAGGGAAGCGCGAGAAAGAGAGAAACGCCACGGCTAAATTGTTAAGAAGCTCGCCATTCACAGTGAAGAATTGGAGGGATGCGATGATCCGTTTTCAACCCCTTAATTAAACCCCTACTCGTACCTCCGGGCTGGGCTCAATCGCTTCACGCTCAAAAGCATACAAAGTTACGTCCGGGAATAAAAAATAAACGGTCGAAAATGATTTTTTATTATTTTTACGAAAATGATTATTTATTATTTTTTTTGGATATGGATAATTGTTATGTTTTCGAAAATGAATGTTTAGTATTTTACGAAAATGAATATTTCTTATTTATGTATTTAATTGAATTTATTTATTCGTTATTTATTTGTTATTCAATTATTTAATTATTTACTATTTTTCGATTTATCGAAACCGATTTTTTTCAGTGTTTTCAATTTTTTGTTTTTTTAAATTATTTAATTATTATTTCTTAACTACTTGTTAATTATTTATTTGTTATTTCATTATTATTTAATTTTTTTTCTTCAATTTTTCGAAAACGAATTTTGATTTTCTTTCCGATTTTTTCAATTTTTTGTTTTTTTTTTTTTTAATTTTTGAATTATTATTTCTTAATTTCTTATGATTTATTTTTTTGTTTTTTAATTTTTTTTTTTTTATTTTTTTTTTGATTTTTTCAATTTTTTTTTTTTTTTTTTTTAATTATTTAATTATTATTTCTTAACTACTTATGAATTATTTATTTGTTATTTAATTTTTTTTTTTCAATTTTTTTGAAACGAATTTGTATTTTTTTATTTTTTCAGTTTTTTGTGTTTTTTTTGTTTGTTTTTTCTTGGGAAGGAAACGTTCAATGCACTCTGGGGCACATTTGAGAGAGACGTGAAATTCAGATGAGCCAATCTAGCGAGCTAGAATGTTCTAGAATTACACGAGCGTCAAAGCTGGCCTGAGTGTTTCCACGTCTGGACAATCAGTCCGGCGCTCCGTCTCTGTCGACTCGGTAAATCCTCGTATCGTACGACGAGGCAAAACCGACGAACCAAAAACGAGACCAGCCTGAAAACACCCCGGTATACCGTTTCTTTGTACCCGGTAAAATATATACGTGACTCTGTATCGATTACCGAGGAAACGGAAAGGGCCTTAAAACGTAACGATTTTTCGTATTCAGTGGTGGGCACCAAGCCCTTTCTGGGCTAAGTCGAAACGACCAGTATTTTTCATTGCAAACTTAATCCACGACGAAAAAACTGATTTCGAAAATTTGTGAGGTTATGTCGCTTTTAATTTATTTAAAATAAGTTTTTATTAACATTTTCGAGGTTATGTCGATGTTAATTTATTTTTTAAATATTGTTATTCAATTGAAGTCAATTTTAATGTTACGTACATTTCAATTTAATTAAAATCGATCTTTATTAAAATTAGTGAGGTTACGTCGATCTTAATTTATTTAAAATGAATTTTATTTTTTTTTTAAATCAATCTTGATTAAAATTTGTAAGGTTACCTCGATTTCGATTGATTAAAAATCAGTTTTAATTTAATGAAAATCGATCTCGATTGATATTCGTGAGGTTGTGTCGATCCTAATTTATTTAAAACCGATTTTTATTTAAAATCGATATTAATTTAACAAAGTCGATTTCAATTAAAATTCGTGAGGACACGTCGATTTTAATTTAATTAAAATCGATTTTAATTTAACAAAAATCGATTTTTATTTAACAAAAATCGAATTCTACAAAAATTAATAAACTCACCTCGATCTCAATAAAAAAAAAAATCCTCAAAAATTGAAATTTGTACAAAAACGAGTTTGCAAAAATCCTAAAAATTGAGTTCGAAGATCGAGTGTACCCAGAGTGAAGGTTCCACGAAGGCTTTTCTTAATTTCGCATTGTCCACGAAACGCGGACAGCTGTGACGTTTATTTTGATATCCGAAGTGAGCAAAGGTGTTCGGAGTTTCGTGACGCGGTGGGTGATCGCGATACACGTCGGATTAGTGTCTCCCGTATACGTTCAGCGTATGCGTAATGTCTGAAGATGTTAGGTACGAATAAAGGGAGGCCCGATTGCGGGGAATTCAACCGGGGTTGAAGACCGTTCCAACGCATCAACGAGAATCATCATCATCATCATCATCATCATCATCATGAAACGAAAAAATACGTTGGTGACTGTAAACCGTGCCGGAGTGGATTACCGACTGGTTCTCGGTCATTTTCATAAAAAGTATCGGAATCGTACAGAGCACAGAGTGAAATAATCATGATGATAATTATTATCGATTTTAGTATGCTCAAGAAAAAAAAAACTTTCGAGGATTTTGAGATAAAACGAAAATATAAATAAAATAACAAAATTTTAACGAACCCAAACAAACCCAAACGTGTGAATTCACGTGCTGAAGTTTACGAAGTGTTTGTGAAGAATTTACGAAGTTTTTATTTTTGGAAAGAGATTTTTCAGTTCGAAGAGTTCGTAATTAACGAAACCAAACAAACCCAAACAAAATAATTACCAGATAATAATAATAACGTGCCGAATTATCGAAGTTTTCATTTTTGGAAAGTCGTTTTTTACTTCGAAGAGTTCGTAATTAACGAACCCAAACAAACCCAAACAAAATAATAACTAAATAATAATAATCACGTGTTGAATTATCGAATTTTTTATGTGTGGAAAGTGACTTTTCGTTTCGAAGAGTTCGCAATAAACGAACCCAAACAAACCCAAACAATCGGAAGTAGAATCGCTTCTTTCGCATCAAAACTCGTAAATTTTCATGCACAATTTTTATCGTCGTTGCCTCCCTCCCCCTCCCCCTCTCCGTGGTCACTCGGGATAATAAAAAAAAAGAGAAAAAAAATGGAATTCTCTCCCGTATAGATATGCAGCAAAGATATTCGCATTGCGTAACGCGAAATAATAATAGAGTAGGGACAACAATAGGAAATATTAATCATCGAGTCCGGGACAATTGAATCCGCAGCGACATCGGACGGAAAGAAAAAAACTCCGAATGGGATAAAGAGAGTAACGCCGTTGCATAATAATAGGCATCCCCTATGGTCTTCCCGCAGCCGGGGCCAATTAAAAAGCAATGATGGAAAGCGAGATAACCCCGGCGTTACAATCACCGACTTGTTTCGTTTATCAGCGAATTTCCGATTAAGAAAACACGTCGGGAGCAAAAAATGAGAGAGGAATTTTCCGCGATCTTCTGAAGGGGCAAAGTTCGAAACGGCGGTGTCAATACAATCGTTAAAAACAAATTGAAATTCCTTGTTTTTCGATTCGATGAATTTTCGAATTTTGGTTTTCGATTTATATTTTTTTTGGGGGAGAAAATGAGTAGTCGATGACGCGTCACGACGGTGAACGAAAGGAAAAGTTAGATTAAAAAAAAAAGAGGAAAGTCTGGTCGAAAGAAACTACAATCAGAAAAAAGAACGGTTTGCCTTCGTAATATTGGTCATCGCGATAATTAATTACGTGAATTTACTACCGTTTAAAAGTATTTTTGCTTAAAATGTAATTTAATTTAATTCAATTTCAAAAATTAGAAATTTTTTATTGAATTTATTATTCAATATAATAAAATTAAATAAAATTTAATTTTGGAACATCATATATTCGTTAATGGCTTTGCTATCAAAATTAATTGCAAAGTCGTTAAAGAATTTATCATTTTTTAAAATGATTCTTTTTTTTATAAATCGAAAAGAACACAAAGAAGAAACTCTTCCAAAAGTAAATTTCGAAATTCGATTTTTTTGGAGCAACAACTGATATCTGATATACCACGAGTTTTCGCGACGCGATGAAATCCGACGGAAAAGTTCACTAGTGCAAGCGGCGCACATCCAGTAGTTGGAGTTAAATGAAACCCTGCTGGTTAATTTTCATTTTCAAAACACGTGAAAAATCGAGATAACCTCAAAAATAGTCAAAATCCTTTTTTTCGTGGGCCGGTAAGTTATCGTTGAAAAATCGAGTATCAAGAATCAATACTCTTCCCAGTATTCATAAAATCAGAGGTTCATGCTTGTTTCACGATTACAACGTTTCGTCTCTGAAAGAAACGCGATTTGAAAAATTATATTGTATCTATTTCACTATCACACGTCCTTATGGGTTTTATATCATTGGAACATTGGAGCGAACAAACGGTCCCCCAACTTTTGCCAGGACGAGCCAATGGAGTCAAAAGAAACGAGGTTGGACCTAGTTCAGGCAGATAACGATTTGGACATTGAGGAATGATTGGAGACTTCACCCATAGCCATTATCATCAACCCCAACGCAATAGATGAATATAAATTGCCTTCAATGACCTTCAATGACCTAGAACAATCTTCAATGACCTTCAATAACCTTCAACGTATCGAATTTGATAAAATCACCAGCCGGGTTTACTCATCAGGATAAGCAAACCCAAGATTCCAGTCCAAAGAGCAATTTTAGGTTTCAACGAAAACCATCCATCAATAATTGAAAACCTGATGATTTTCTACGCGTTTAGAAGCGAAGGTCTAGAGGTAACGTTGACGTTTTCTGAAGAGTCCTGGAGAAGTTATCCAAGAGGAATGTTGGATAAGTGTTGATGACTGGGCTAATATTATGGGACTTACCTTTTGCCGTTGCGTCTTCGTCTCTTGGTGGCGTAAACGGTGCCGAGTTGACTCATAGCGATGGAATTGTTGGGTCCGTTTGGGTTGGATGGTGGGGGTGGTGCTGAAGTCGGTGTCATCGCGACCGGATGATGATCGACGACACCGATAATCGTAGTTTGCTGGGCCGATGAGTGTTGCTGATGAGAATTATTGGTCGTTATCGGGCTCAACGAGGATGACAATAAAACCCCGGACGAGCCGACTACGGCGCTCGTTGGTGGACGAGATTGCGATAAAGAAGGTGGTGCTGGAGGAGGAGGAGGAGGATGAGGAGGTGGTTGCGTCGGTTGTGGATAACCGCATGCCGCAGCAGCGACGCTAACGTAATCCGTCGGCGTTAGGGATACCGTAGGTGGCGGCGGCCCGCAGATGCCAACCACCCCCGGACCACCCCCACCGACAACACCCCCGACCACCCCCAGCCCCGAAGCGCTCCTGTCCAGCGCGTACACCTTGCAGACCGCCGTGACAGCTCTTTCAGCGTGACCCGTTTGCACGAACTAACTACCTACATCGTTCGTCAACATCGTTCAACGGGAATTCGAAACGAGCCAAAAACTGCCAAAGTGGCCTTTTTTAGTAGTGAGCTTCTCGGAGAAACTTCTCTGGAGGAGTTCTAGTCGACTAGGACTAGTTAGCTAATTTCGATCAGCCAAATCCAAGTCCAGGATGGTCGAAAGTGAACGTTGGTTGGTGCACTTCAATGATAGCAAGCGTGATAAAACCCACATCACCCAGGACACCAACGAATCTTTACCGATAGAATATCACTTTGAACCCCCCCTTGATTATTCTGGATCACTGATTTATCATAAACTTCACCAGCACCGGCGTTTGTGTCACTTTCCAAAATGGACTTGTCTAACGTTGGTTCACTTCGAGTCACCGGGTATTCGAAGGAACCACACGGGTCTAGCGGATAGTCGATATTCACTGTCACTACGGTTTCACTACGAGAATAATATCCAACCCTAGCGCGAGTTTCTCGTATCCTTGGTTTAGCGTGAACCTAGAAATGCACTCGTCGATCACACGGTATAATAACCCGCCAGTTGTTGTCTTCATCCAAGCGAGCATGAAAAACGGCACTGAGATCCCAAACGGCTGGTTGCGGTTAAAACTGAATTTTCACAAGTGACTAGACCGGATAACAGCCAACACCGTAAACACACGAGATCTCGATCAGGATCGAGCTATCTTTGAACACTAGGGTTTCTTCGCGTCGGAGAAACGGGATGACCGCTTTCCGCGCAAACGATCGATAACGATCCATCCGCCTTCTCTCTATTACCCTTCTTCAATATCTCGTGTCAATTGGGACTTAACTATTCTTCCAACGAGTCGAGCAAACACTATTCTCTAGTCTTCTTCACGACTGGCTTTTCCTCTTGGCTGAATCCTTCGAGAGGAGCGTTCCGGCGGGCGCCAAGTGTCGTCACGTGTCCGCGAAAACTGGCAGTCCAGGGTCTTCCCACTCCGGTTGGGACTCGACTCGCTCAACTCCAGCTCCCACTCTTCGGGCCTTCCCCTGTTCCCTTTGGCTCTTGGAACGGCCGCAACCACCAGTGTCCAACCACCACCACCAGGGGCACCGACACTACCACCATCGGGTCGACCACTACCACACGAAAAACCGGCGCACAGTCACAATCCGCGAAGTACCTGCGCTCCTCGATGAAGGTAGAAAGAGCGTAACCGCGTGCCTTTTTCACTCACACCGCCTCCGCATCCACTTAGTCCGCCACTAGACCACTCTTCCCCCTCCCCCACCGCCCCCATTCGGTCACCACCTCCACCTACCTACAGCCGTGTTCTAACCTACGAGCGGTCTCGTACGCCGGCCCTCTTTCTCCGAGCACAGCCACCAGGATCATCCGATATTACAATAATACTCCCACTACCAACGCCCGGGATCGTTCGCCTCCTACCCCACCGGCTCAAAACTTATCGCGAAGCTTTAGGAAAGAGACGGCACCATTGGGCTTATGGGATCGAAAGCAAGAGCTGCCACTCTGACGCTGGAAAAATGTTCCACGCCATTGCCTCGTCTAGAATCTAAGATTCTTTTAGCTGGGAACATACAGCACACCGTTTTGGGTTTTGATTAAAAGCCTCTAATTCCCATACCCCAACTTCTAACTGCACAAAACTCAGTCAGCCTGCGAATAAGGGTACTAGCAGTCGATTCCCAAAGTGCGAGTGTTCTAGACCCCGAATTTTACCCGCACCAGCCCCGGTGCCACTAAGCCTAGGGTACCTAGATTTTTGCAAGCTTGCTGCACCCGCCCAACTCCGGCTTTTAACGTTTTGCTTTCACCAGGGTTTTGAACACCTCTGAACGATTATACCCATTGGTTTAACGACACTTTTGGTCAGCCAGCGCTGATTGTACGATGGATTTCTGATCAACTAGCACTGCTCTCCCTGCTGCATACTGTTATACCGTTCACACGGAAGCGATCCATGGACTACGGCGAAGGTTCTCCCGAGGGGTCGGCCCGCTTCCACCTCGGCTGGCCTGTTATACCGACATCTGCTTCTCTACCGCCACGCAGCTTCTCCCACTCCTACTAACTCCACCCCCCACCAGAACGATCCCAATTTATCCCACCACTGCCCATAACGACCGCCCACTTTGACACTACATCGACCAATCGCAACACCAGCATGGCGCCACCGGCGCAAATACGGGAGAACTGAGACCGTAGTCTCGATAGTGATCGGCGCAGCTCGAGGATTCTCCTATTCTCGACCAATTCGACCACGGAAATCTCGGTATTCTTTCTCGACCCTGCTCGACCATTGATGACGTTTCATTGCATCTCTTCTCAATATCGATTCCAACTTCCGGTCTTCCCGTATCTTCCCGATACGGATCCCGTTCTTTCATCACACTTTGCTTCATCCGTTTGGATTTTTGAGACTTTTGATCTGCGCAGATCCAATTGAATTTTTTCGTTACCCGACACGTGCACTTTGTTTCAATCAACACGTGCCAATTTCTACACGTGTCGCGAAACGACCAGATTAATAATGTTCCAAATGAAATTGAGACACCTTTGATCAGTTCTATTCAATTCTTATCTTACGATTTACGGTCGAGAATTTTAGGCCGATAACCAAAACAAACTCGCCCAGCCTTCGAAACATTGACACTATTTGTTTATTATCATTATCGGGCTATGCGGGTAGTTTTCGGTTAAGGGATTAAATGGGTCAACTCTATTTCGGGGAATCCTCAATCTCATGACAAAAATCATACTTTTTTCGTGCATTTTTTAAATCCACTTAAAACTTCGGTTTAGCTAAATTAAAAACACGTTATTTTACGTACAGTAAATTTTTATCGTTTAATAACAATAGTTGAAATGCAATAAATGGCAGAATGCAAAAGTCAATTTTTTGACACTTTTTGACTCGTAATAAATTCGAAGTAAACCCAAACAAACCCAAACAAAGTCTACGTTTCCAGCGAAAAAAAATAGCGCTTTTGCTAGGGCCGAGTTAATTAATTAATTAAAGAAAACACAAGAAAAATAATTGTTGCTGAATAATTTAATGTTATTGTACTTAGATTTAAGTTAATAACAAATAAAAAATAATAATTAAAAACAAGAAACGAAAGAAAAAATTCATTGACGATTAACGAATTTTGTAGGTTACCGATGACGTCACGGAGCGTCGTTTCAAGGACGCCTCTTATTTCGGACGATTTTGTTTACGCGCAAGCTCACTTTGCCGAATTCCCATTCGTGTTTAAAACTCATTTCACGCATCCACCTCTACCCCGGGATACGAGTCAGCACTCCGATCCGATTGCTACCGGACAACGCGACTTGCATTTTACAGAGGCACGCGAGCCACACTCCGCAAACTTCTTTGCTTCATCTCTTGGTTCTTCTTGGCTCGTCTTCGCACCTCTCGTCGCCGCCATTTATTTCTCTTTCTCTCTCGGTTTTGAATTTCATCAAATAATGAGACACTTTTGCTTTTTTATTGTTAGATTAATTGAAATATATTTTTTCTATTTTTTACTTTTGTTTTTACAAATATAAAAATATAAATTAACAATAGATTGTTAATTTGTTTTTCTATTTTTCATTTAATATTTTTAATCGTTGTTTTTCCATTTATAATTTTTGTTTTTTATTTTTGAATTTTGAATGTTATTTTCAATTTTTCTTTTTCTTTTCTAATTAAAAAAAAAAGTTCAAATTCGAATTTGTGGAAATTTCGAAAAGATCTGACTTAAAAAAAAAAAACATTTCGTCAATTATTTGAGCTCGGAATGCGAATACATTTTTTATTTTTGTTTTACAATTATTAACCTACATTTTTCTATTTTTTATATTATATTTTTGATCGTTGTCTTTGCATTTGTAATTTTTGTTTTTTATTTTCAATTTTTGTTTTTCTTTATTTTATTTTTCAAAATTTCAAATTCGAATTTGTGGAAATTTCGCATATATATAATTAAAAAAAAAAAAACATTTTGTCAATTATTCGAGCTCGTCACTCGGACGAGGTTAAGTATTTGTTTGGGTTTGTTTGGGTTTGTTCAGGTCCACCCAAATCGGCGCCAAAGCGATCGAAAGTTGTCAAAAGTGAATAAAAATAATGAAAAATGGCAACTTCCGGCGTTGGCGAAAGAATTTGTTCGGTTTCGAGCGCTGGATGGAATTGCGCAAACGTAACGAACTTTTGCATCAACCCATAATGCATAACTCGTCAGAGCTCGACTCCAATATCCTCGACTGTAAATATCGATTCCACACGTTTAACCTCGTACGTGGCATTTCATTATGCAACTTCGATGGATATGTGTGCCTGTTTCGATACTGCGCGATGAAACGTCTGATATATACATTAAACGAACAACGTTAAAGGTTCTCCGGCAAATCGATGTTTGCGGAGATGGAAGATTAATCCAGCCTTTCCAGTAATAAAAAACAGGCTGAAACGACCAATCGCGATGAAAAATATCATTTATCTGTGCGAATTCACGTTTGGGTTTGTTTGGGTTGAAAAAAAATGAAGAACAAAAAAATAAAAAAATCGAAAACAAAATTAAAAAATTATTTTGTGAATGAAATATAGGTTAGAAAAATTAAAAAAGAAATTAAAAAAAGACTAAGAAACGTAAAAATCGAAAACAAAATTGGAAATTGAATTTATGAATGGAAGTTGGAAAAATTGAAAAAGTACTGAAAAAGACTAAAAAACCCAAAAATCGGAAACAAAATTGGAAATTAAATTTATGAACGGAAGTTGGAAAAATTTAAAAAAAAAATGAAAAAGTCTAAAAAACTCAAAAATCGAAAACAAAAATTGGAAATTGAATTTATGAATCGAAGTTGAAAAAATTGAAAAAAAAATGAACGAGACTAACAAACTCAAAAATTGAAAGCAAAATTTGAAATTGAATTTTTAGGATTAATTTCAAGGATTTTTCAAAAGAGGATTTAACTTAAATAAAATAGGAGCAATTTGTTACTCTATTTTTACGACATTCTTTTTTTTCGATATTAGGTAAAGAAAGAAGGAAATTCGAAAAAGAAAAGAAACGAGGTGGGAGGAGGAGCGTCGTTTCGTCTGCCCTCGAAAAGGTCTAGTTTTGCCATCTATCGGGATCAACTCGAACCGCTTGACTCATCCGGAATCCCCGGAGGTGAAACGAGGTAAAATTACCTACGGGTATCTTCTGGAAGGGAGCGGCAACATCCCTTTCGACATAACCGAGTTACCTCCTCGCCCGGAAGTGTGAAAAACCTACGTCTGTTTGTTTTATCGATTCTTTGGTTTGCCCGGGTCATTTGACCCGGTTTGACCCTTAATTTCCGGTTAGGACAAATTCCCAACCAAAAAGACGAATAAAAATGGATTTTTACTTAAAATTCCTAAGTTTGGGTTTGTTTGGGTTAGGACAGGCGATTTGCATCAATAAAAAAATAATTAATTAATTAAACGATCCATTTTTTCAAAATGTAAACTTAAACGAAATTCCCAATCATCAAGATCGTAAAAATCGGATCTTGACTCAGAATTCCTAAGTTTGGGTTTGTTTGGGTTACGAAAGGTTATTTCCTTCAATTCGAAGACAATTAATTATTTAAAAGACATCTCCATTTTTTTTTTTTTTTTGAAATGTAAGCTTAAACCAAACTCCCAACAATCGTAAGTTTGGGTTTGTTTGGATTAGGGAAGGTTGTTTCCTTCAATTCGAAGACAATTAATTAATTAAGCGATCTCCATTGTTATGAAATGTAAGGTACGTTGGGTAGGTAGCACACCGGAATCAGGACCGCAATAACTAGCGCCGCAACAACCAGATCCAACGAAACGATAGGCGAGAAACGAAGTGCGCGGGCGTCCCATAGACGCCCAACGGAAAACCTATATCGACAACTGTACAAATACATACATACATACAGAAATATATACATATACATATAAATCCATATACAAATACAGACATAAATATGTATATATACATATATATTCATATACAAATACAGACATAAATATATACATATACATATATATTCATATACAAATACAGACATAAATATGTACATATACATATATATATTCATATACAAATACACACATGAATATATACATATACACATATATTCATATACAAATACATACATCAATATATACATATACCCATATATTTATATACAAATACATACGTAAATATATACATATATCCATATATTTATATACAAATACATAAATAAATATATACATATACCCATATATTCATATACAAATACATAAATAAATATATACATATACCCATATATTCATATACAAATACATAAATAAATATATACATATACATATATATTCTTATACAAATACACACATAAATATATACATATACACATATATTTATATACAAATACATACATAAATATGTACATACGCTTATATATACATACATATGTATATATGTATACGTGTACACGCACACTTTGTATCTAGCTCGCTTCGGCATCGCTTATAATTGCGTGCTACGAATAATTACTCGATATACACAGAAGGTGGACGTTTGCAGGGGTAGCCAACTATATGCCTCCTCGCCTAGGCACGAATAATTTTCAAGCACGTTACGTTCATTTATTTATACGTAATGGGTAATACGCCCGCGTTTCTATACGCGAGGATATAGATCTGCCGGAAAGTGCAGCCAAGGGATATTCGAAAAAAAAAAAAGAAACAGTACAACGCACGTAGGCTTGGATTAGAAGCTGGCTGGTTGGATCTGAACGCGCGACCAATTACAATACGTAAACGCGTACGAAGAAATAATTGTAATTGTTTAAAACAGCTGCACACACATGCACACGATGATGGTTAAAGATTGTTACAACCGCGCATCATGAATGACCGTTCGCGTGAAAGACGATTTCGAAAACGAGGAAGTTCGAACTTCTCGCAGTGACCTAGTATAGACGTTCTCGAAATGACGGACTCGACATTTTTTTCTAGGACATGAAAGGGGAAATTGGGTTTTGAGGAAGGTTAGGGAGTTTGGGGTAGATTGTCCAAGTGTTTTGGATTGGACTAGCCAAGTCCAAGGATTGGAATTTCCAAGTCCTCTGGATTGGACTATCCAAATCCTTTGGATTGGAATTTCCAAGTCTTTTGAATTGGACTGCCCAAGTCCTCTGGATTGGACTATCCAAATCCTTTGGATTGGAATTTCCAAGTCTTTTGAATTCGACTGCCCAAGTCCTCTGGATTGGGCTATCCAAATCCTTTGGATTGGAATTTCCAAGTCTTTTGAATTGGACTATACAAATCCTTTGGATTGGAATTTCCAAGTCTTTTGAATTGGACTTCCCTAGTCCTCTGGATTGGACTATCCAAATCCTTTGGATTGGAATTTCCAAGTCTTTTGAATTCGACTGCCCAAGTCCTCTGGATTGGACTTTCCAAATCCTTTGGATTGGAATTTCCAAGTCTTTTGAATTCGACTGCCCAAGTCCTCTGGATTGGGCTATCCAAATCCTTTGGATAGGAATTTCCAAGTCTTTTGAATTGGACTATCCAAATCCTTTGGATTGGACTTTCCAAGTCTTTTGAATTGGACTTCCCAAGTCCTTCGAATTGGACTATCCAAGTCTTTTGGATTGGACTATCCAAATCCTTTGGATTGCACTTTCCGAGTCTTTTGGATTGGACTATCCAAATCATTTGGATTGGAATTTCCAAGTCTTTTAGATTGGACTATCCAAATCCTTTGGATTGGACTTTCCAAGTCTTTTGAATTGGACTTTCCAAGTCTTTTGGATTGGACTTTCCAAGTCTTTTGAATTGGACTTTCCAAGTCTTTTGAATTGGACTTTCCAAGTCTTTTGAATTGGACTTTCCAATAGTTGCGGATTTTCAAGCGAATATTGATGATTCGCGGTTGGTTCGTTGAAGAGATGTTTTGCCGTCGTTTTTCGAGTCAATTATGCTTCTTTATGACTCGTGAATAAAAAGAAAAAAAAATGAAAAAATAATGAAAAAAAAAGAATAAACATCGTTCGAGGAAGAAATAATTTAATTAATTGTTTGATAATTGTTTTCCTATGCGTGCAAGCGGGATCGATAAAGTTGTCGATAAAAAAAAACAAATCATTTTAAAAAAACATCGCGGAGACGGTTCGTAATAATTGATACCGGGTATCTTGAACGTTTGCATATTTGACTACCACTGACAGTTATTACGGGCTTCGATATTTATTATAATGAATGAAAAAGGCCTCGTTGTCCCCGGAACTACGTTATGTGAATTCACCTGTGTTGATGTAACGTTACTGATTTTTTTTTTTCATTTTTTTTTCTTTCCATTGTTCATCATTACCCTGGCATTTTCATTTGTATTCACGATGCTATTATTTTCCGCTGGAATTGTCAACGTTCTCTATTGGAAAATTAATTACCCCCTCGACGACGGACGCAAATTTTTACTCAAAATTACGTGAAACTTCAATGACGTTTTCAGCTTTTCGAATCGCACTGACCGAAAGACATCACTGTGGTCATCACACCCGGACAGTCTAGGAGTGAGAATGGCATTTTTTTTATGATTCTGGCGACCGAAAAAGATTATTAAAAAATTAATACTTTTGAAAAAGTAATAGTGTAATAATCAATAAGAGCGATCACAAAATATTATTGTAAAAATGAATACTCCAATAATTAATTAGAGCGAACGTTAAATATTATTTTAAAAAATGGGTATTTACAAATATTTAAATTATTTAAGTGAAAAATGTTCATTCATAAATATTTGTATAATCGCAATGGCCAGCACGAAAGTTTATTTGTATTACATCTAATTGTTAAAAAAACAACTGTTGTTAATATTATTCATGATTTTTTTTTAATTATCAAAACTAAAACTCGTTCATAAATGGATTGAAAAATTTAATAAATTAAGAATTAATGTAATTTGGAAGCCATTAATAATGTATGATAATCAATAATAATATAAACAATAATCTATTGTAATTGTTTAATATGGAATCTAAATAAAAAATGAATTATTATCATTTGCATTTATTAGTAAATACTATCACATTTCTAAAAATGAATACTAATTAAATATTAATCAATCAATAATTTGGTTTGCAAATTTTGCAATTTGCAAACCAAATTTTAATCGCGTTTTTCATTAAACTTTTAAGGTTAATGAAAAACGCGATTAAAATTTGGTTTCCGATTGAAACGATTGTTTTTCTCGTCGCGACTACTCGATCCTACATTCTTCAACCAAGCAGCCCCTACGAACCCTCGTAATTGCCCTGAAAGTCAATTCTAGCCGAAAAGTCAAATAAGTTTCCGATAATCGGAAGTGCGGGTAGAAAGGTTGGTCAAATGGACCATGGAACGTCAGTTGCGAGACTAGACCATGATCGTTCGGTCCCATGAGACACGTGGCGCTTTTCCGGCTAGCAGAAGACTCCAAAAGCCGATCAACGAACCGAAACGGTCGTTTACTGAAAAGCAACTTGGTGCCCCTCCCCGATCCCTTTTCCTGATGAAAATAGCTCGAGGAGCATATTGTGGCTTGGATGCTGTGACAGGTCTTCCATTGTTCGTTTCAGAGCTGTCACGAGCCTCAGAGATAATCGTCCGGTCACGGAATATTAACCTCGACGCCCTTTAATCCCAACCCAAAACCCATCCCCTTTTAATTTCGAAAAAAACGTGAAAACTAAAATTTTGGATTTTCCGAAAAAGCAACGAAAATACAAGCTTTATAACACGAAACTCAACCCCTTTTAATTGCCCAAAAACGTGAAAACCAATATTTTGGATTTTTCATTTCGAAAAAGCGATGAAAATACTTTGCGTTGGAAAATGTTGACTTTTAGATTTTTTGGTAAAGATTCCGTCGAAGTTTTTCCGATGATGAAGTATATTGCGAAAGAAGTATTATATAAGCTTTATAACCCAAAAACCACCTCCTTTTAATTTCCCAAAAACGTGAAAACCAAAATTTTGGATTTTTCATTTCGAAAAATTAACGAAAATACAAGCTTTATAACCCAATCACACAAAAGCAATACAAGCCTTATAACCCAAAACTCACCCCCTTTTAATTACCAAAATCGTGAAAACAAAAATTTTGGATTTTTCATTCCAAAAAAGCAATGAAAATACTTTTTGTTGAAAAATTTTGACTTTTAGATTTTTTAGTAAAGATTCCATCGAAGTTTTTTCGATGACGAAGTTAATCGCGAAAGAAGTATTATACAAACTTTCTCACGTGTGCGAATTGATAAAGAAAAATAAACTGGCAGAAACAATCGCACGCCAGTCGCTCCATCATCGTTAACTCTTTTTCCATATCCGTTGTTGCGATCGAACTTTCTCAGCAACGAGTATTAAAACGTTATCACGCGTGAAGTTTTCTTCAGCAACGACGAAAAGTTTCAACCGTGCTACGGAAATAATCGTTTCGTTTATATCTATATACAATCCTTGTGTGCTTCAAATTCGTTATCAAATTTTCAAGATCTCGAATAACCTTTTGCACAATGGGGACAAAATCGCACGTACATCGAATATATACAATTTTTTCATTGGTTATATATGTATCGAAATATATATTTATACATATATATTGTATATATACATATTTTTTAAATATGTATTTATAGATATATATATATTTGTATGCATAAATATTATTATTTCATATATTATCATCAACCCCTAAATTATTATTAATTTTTAAAGCCAACCAAAACCCGAAATAATTATAATATTTAAACGTTAAATGTCATATGGCAGATCCTTATCGATTATGTATTTTTATACCTTGAAGATAAATCCACCATTTCATTCAACTAAAACTCTCCATTTCTTGGGAAAAATGTCAAAAAATATTCTAGAAACGTTTTTTGCATTTTCCCAGTCTAATTTTGTACTTTCGGTAAAAACTCGGACATATTCGTAATCAGCGGAAAATTTCCGATTAAATAGACCCTTTTAATACATTTAAAACGGAAAAAAAAAATTTCGACCTCCCCGGCCGATTTCCCGAAATCTCAAAAATCACGATATTTCAAAAGGTCGTAGAGTGGGCTTCTTCTATGCTATTGAGATTTATTTGGTGTGTTTAGAAAAGGTTTTTGCCTAACTTAAATAATCGCGTTGGAATCATATCGATACCTCTTATAGTTTTCTCGGAAAGTCCACTTGAAAAATGGTAAAAAAAGAGGCAAAGGGGTATGTATGGAAAAATTGGCAAAAATCGATGGTCCAACTTTGAAATTCTGCCAAAAATCGAAAA
>JAPYZJ010003042.1:0-20629 GCA_030522765.1 Ophioninae sp. B BG-2022a | reverse complement strand
TCTCGTGACATCGCCCAGGAGTTGGGAGTTAGTCACCAAACCATTTTAAACCATCTGCAGAAGGCTGGATACAAAAAAAAGCTTGATGTTTGGGTGCCGTATGATTTGACGCGAAAAAACCTTTTGGACCGAATCAACGCCTGCGATATGCTGCTGAAACGAAATGAACTCGACCCATTTATGAAGCGGATGGTCACTGGCGACGAAAAATGGATCACATACGACAATATCCAGCGAAAACGGTCGTGATCGAAGGCCGGTGAATCGTCCCAAACAGTGGCCAAGCCGGGGTTGACGGCCAGGAAGGTTTTGCTGTGTGTTTGGTGGGATTGGAAGGGAATCATCCACTATGAGCTGCTCCGCTATGGCCAGATGCTTAATTCTACCATCTACTGCAAACAACTGGACCGCTTGAAGCAGGCGATCGACCAGAAGCGTCCAGAGTTATAAAGAATTGAATAGTTATAAAGAATTGAATAAAGAGCAAAAGAGCGGAAGGGAGATAGTTGACAACCTAATATTAACCGTAAAAAGAATAGAAAAGTGACGAATGATTAACTAATCTTACCAACTATGGTGAGATAAACCATATGACCGATCGGTGGAGTCGTTGATATTTGACACTCGTAAAGTCCCGAGTCCTTACGTTGGGGGTATCGTATCCGGAGGGTCCATTCTTCAGTGAGGGGTGCGTGCTGGGCCTCGAAACGTTGGTCGCTTGTATATGTGTAACGACCCACCGTCAAGAGGTAAATGTCTCGATGTCTCACCCACGAAACCTGCAAATGTACCACCTGTCTGTGATTATTACTGTCTTTCGCTTGAATTTATAAGCGTAATAAGTACTTTCTTTCTTTCCTACGTTATCAACATCTTTGTCGAATTTTTCTCAAAATTCGTCTTTGAGTTTGGGCGTTTTAGGGCGTATTTGTCTGTTGGGCCTAGGGCCACGAATATTTGTTTCGGTTCGTTTGTTGGGTTCTTCATATTTTTATGTAATTGGATGCCCACAACCAAACTTCTAATAAGCTTCAATATTAGCATACTTCTGTCATTGGGTACCCCAAAGTGATAAAAAATCGTGGTGACGTTCCATCTTAATCTATTGTCGCCCATTTTTTTGGGACACCTCGTGAACAAAGGAACAAATCCGAAACCTGGCTAACGGTAATAATACCTATTACATTTGATGATTTCCGGTTACCCGGAAAGTTTACACTACTTTACAGGTAGGTGAATCAACAGCCGACTGAAAATCCCTGGATCCGCGGTCTTGCCGCTTATCACTGCTCTCACGCCCCGTCGCTTATATGATTGAGCGATAAAACTTTACGTTCTCTGTCTTATCCGCGAAGTTTACTGCCGCATTTAGGATCCATTGTGGCACGATTACTTCGTATTTTTTTACGGGCGATACTTGCTATCACGTAACCACGCCGCCCTTCGCTATCAAGTTTTCTTTCTCCCTTTAATTCTCTCTTTTTTCTTCTCCCCGTTGGTTCACCGTTTTTTCCCTCTCATTTCACCTCATATTGTTTCACTAATCTACATAGTGAACGATGAAAGGTATCCACACTAGCAGTATACGAGATAATGCGAATTGGAGGCGGTTTTTTTTCCGACGTTTACAACTTGTTTTATCATCCAACATTTTTGCCGAGAATATTATTGAGCTTGTTGCAAGTGAAAATAAATGAACGTTTTCGTTGCCACTGCAGCTAGACCTCGATTCCGTTTGGAGAACGATGGCTTGCGAGCCTTCGTAAACTTTAACAAGCCCAAACAAACATTTAAAAAAACTCAAACTTTACCAGCAATTCCACCGACAGTTTCATTTAGGAAACTAAGGCTTCCTGAGGCTTCGCGAATCCAAAAACCCTCAGCAAACATAAACACGCCCAAAAACGAAAGTAAACCCGATTTATTCGGGTTAAGATGAGTTTTTCTCCATTGTGGCCAAGCCCAAAAAATTAAGCGAGAAAAACTCATCTTAACCAAACTCAGTCAAACACAAACTCCAGCACACTCGAGCAAATCCAAAAAAAAAAAACTCTCAAGTCTTCTTTTCTAGATAGAACTGGTTTCCGATGCTGTAAGTCACGCAGCGCGCATGTCTTTCCTGTTCAAAGTTATTCCTATTTCTTCATTTATACGTTTCTATATGCACACCGGATGCACTCATAGTTGAGCGTAGCTGCGTACCTGCGCGTCTCGTCAGCTAAACGAATTCCCGTTGCTGACGTTATTTGCAGCACTGGGGTTGATTCAGTCGTCCAGAAACAAGTGGCTATATACGCGACCATTTCAATGGAAGATAGTACACAATGGTGGTGCTTCAATGCCATGCGGCAGAGTACACCATTGTGAGAGTCATTGCCATTTTGCGTGTGAGCACCGAACCGTTTTTACAGCAACCGTTTCTTTCGACAAACCCCCATAGATTCGCAAAAAAGGAAATTTTACTTTAAAATTCCTTACAAATCATATTCGTAGTCTAGTTTATTTAGCATTGACCCTCTGAGTATGTGGGTTCTTTCATTAAATTGAAAAATATTAGCGTGTTTACCGATTTGAAAATCATCGCTTAAGGGGTTGAATTTAAAAAAAAATTGACGAGCTTTTAATAAAGGCATACGTTGGAATGTAATAACAGCAGTTAGGAATTTCGCTCATTCAGAGGTTCGAGATCGTTTTTAGAAACGGTAGTGCTTATTCGGCACGAAGGCGTTCATCTTTCAGCAAAAGGTGTGCGCGCTCACCACAGGAATTCTACACCTGCCGAGCAAGCGAAGTCTTATAAATGCATGGGTCGCGCACCGGCGTTTATACCCGAGCCAGAGCCATCCGAATTGCACTCGAGAGCTTACTGAATCTTCCAGGGGAGGTATGATCTCGTCACCTATTTCGAGACCCAGCACCTTACGAATTGTGGAATGTTTTATGAGTACGTTTTCTAGCGATTTTGGCATCGCGTCGTCTGTTATTACTCGGGTTATATCTAGGGTCTCTGGAAGGTAAATTCAATAATGGCATTATCATCCCTGGCTTCTATCTACACATCTCAAACCCAAACAAACAAAAATAAACTACATGAAAACCAAAGAAGTAAAAACAGATCAAAATAAACTCAATCAAACAAAATGCAGATAAATTTAATCAAATGTATTAAATAAATAATATTAATTTGAGTAAATTATTTAGTCGATTAAATTTAATGTATTCTTCTATTTTTATTATTATTATTGTTGCTCCATCCCGTACACCTTTCGGTTTTTACGGTCCCCTCCTCTCTTCTCCTCTCGGTTTCTTCCTGTTTTCCTCCCCACCTTGTTTCCTCCTAATTTCCCCCACCTTGTTTTTCCTCCTATTCCCCCACCTTGATTCCTCCTGTCCCCTCCCTTGCGGCCGCAGCCGACTTACCCCCTGTGTACCGTGTTCACCGTGCCATTTCTGGCACGGGCATAGGGAAACTGCGGAAAACCCATGCCAGTACAGCCGGTCCCAAGTTCACCTCCTGGTAGCGGAACGAGTTGCATCGAAGAAATTCCGAAGCAAAATCTCGACCGCTACCGGGATTTGAACCCGGGACCTCCTGATCCGCTGGCCGCTAGTCGCGCCTTAGCCCGCACGGCCAACGGATCAGTTATGTATTCTTCTATTAATAATCATATTTGTTCATTAAAAATAATATTAATTTTCAATTCATTAATAGAAAATGCAGAGCGTTTCATCAAAATAGTTGCATCAAACTCCGAGCGTTTTTCCCGCCAAACGAACTTTTGTTTCTAATATGGATTATTATTAAAGATATGCGTTACCGTTAAATTGCCGAGATTCTTAACTCTGCAAAAGAGATGAACTGTCTTCCCGACCAATCCCGTCACATTTGACTCGACCGTCGTATCAAAATATGGTCCGGTCTCTGGCGTTGGTCGATCTTGTAAGAAATCGCTGATAAAGCTCTTTGGCTGGTGGGCCGTGCCTTCTGAAAAATAATTAAAAAATTTGTCTATTTTTTATAAAAAAAAATTATTTTATAAAGAATTTCTTTACAATATTTTCTATAAAAGAATGAATCTTCTTCGATTAATATGGATGTATCGAGTATGGAGAAATCTACAAATAACGATTTCCCAAAAAAATCTAATGCTAACAATACAACGATATAACAAAAATACTATCGCAGGATGTGAAGAGATTGGATTTCCTGCATCTTGCAACATTTCAGCACAATAGGCTATGTTTGCTCGTTTGCATGTACCGTAATCGTTGGGTACGTGAATGCCTCGAATTTTAGTTACCAGAAATAGAGCTGATCGACTTTCTTGGGCATGCATTATAATTGGACCCACTGTCGAAATTCAATCATCAATTTAATTACGAATCGCGATTATATATATAGGTGTGACTGTGTATGTGGTTAATATGCACCTCATCGCGTGAGAATTTCCGCGCATATAGTGATGTGGATTTGCACATAGGAATGGTTGTTTCGAAACTGCGATAGGATGAGGGGTGAGTGGTGGGGGTAGGCTCTCGTAATATTTGGAGGCTGGAAGGTAAGTTCAAAACACGGCATCATCATCAGAGAGTTTTACCTACACATCCGCATTCATAGTCATTGAACAGGTACATTAAAAATACTCAGACTCACACTTCGTATACATGTTCATCTCATATAATCAAAACAAACCCAGACAAATTCAAACGTATGAAACCAAAGCCAAACAAATCCAACCAAATGCAAGACCCAAAGTCGGAAGACTCTCTGCAGCAAGTTCGTATGCCATTTGGATAGTCATCTTTATTGGGAGCGGACTAAATTCCTACGAGCTCCGGCGGAATTATGTTGAGTGCGACAGAAGAGTAGAGCGTTGAAGTATCTTGTTAAACTTGCCAAATCTGCTACATAAACACACAATTCGCTAAATGAAATTCAAAATGACGAGTGCTATCTCGTGGTCGAGTGTTCGATTAATTCTGAAAAGTCTCAGGAACCGGAGGTCGTCAATCTAATGCGGAAATCGTTCCCCAAAGTGCATCAGATAATTTGCCCTAAAATCGTGCCAAACTACTAATCGGTCATTGTGGTTAGGGCTGAACTGTTGTAAAACTTCCTGTTGGATAATAAGGCTAGAATTAATCCGGCATTAATTAACCTCACGGAATAAAATAATATTTAAATACTTCGTTCTCTGTTGGGTCGGTAAATATTGAAATTAATATTTCGTGATCCACGAGGACTGAACTACCGGTTTGTTTTTTTTTCAACTGACTGGCAGAACAGGTCTGCTTCCAGTTGGAACTTCATATGCAAGGTAACTACTACTATCCACCGCACTCCCGCGAACACTAGGTTTGTATATGAAGCCAGTTCTCCACGAAAATCCCCAGGGGTAGTTGGGTAGGGGTACATCTGCATTTTTTTCATGAAATGACGTGCCAACATTCCATTTCGTGTGTTGAGATTCTTATTGGAACCCGGAAATGCATGTGTTCGTATTACCTTACTGGCACCCCCACCCTCCGCCCGCCTGCCCGTTTCCTATCCCATATAATATGAAGAAAGTTTTCATGCGGTTTTGTATGAGAACTCTGAGAATTATTTAAATCACTGAGAGTAGTGAACTTTTCTCATTCCAAAATGGAATTTCGGCTTGCGTATCAACGCCAGCATAGGTTTTGCTCTTGCAAGTGCACGAGAATTAAACTAAAAGGTTCCATTTAACAGGTCAACCAGGGCTGGGAATGTTTTGAAGGTAGGATAGAAAGAAAATCGCCACATCAGCCTCGAACAAAATAATCCGAAGGATTAATACTACGAACAAGTCATGCAGGGGGTAGAAAACTCTTAACGAACCCTTTCCTTTTTAATCCCTTAATATTCTGTTTCCTTTTTCATTAAGTGCGAAGTCACGAAGTTTATACGTATATATATGTATACATTTTTACACTCGTAATAAAATTGTGATGAAAATAGGGATTATTCGTGAAAAAAACATTGACTTCGAAAAGTAAGGGCACCCTAACCTCCGTGTTGCGTTTGACACTACATTATTCAGAGGAGTGGCTTTGTAATTGGATTTCCCTCGTGCCAGTGAAAACATTGCGAGTCATTTGTATGCAGGTCGCATTCGATACGCATATTGAAAACTTTGTCTGAGAAATGTGTGTGTCTGTGGGTGTACATCCACACACATCCAAGTATAAGCACGAAGAGGTGTCAACAGCTCTTGAAGCTTTGAAACTTGTGGATCCAGTGGCAGATAAGATTCAGAGGGTCGAAGACAGACGTACACCCTTCCAGTACGTAGCTACTGGGTGCCTTCGTGTCTAAGAGCAGAAGGTTGAGGTTGCCCCGAAATGGTTTTCACCATATTGTTGAAAAGACTGGAACAGAAGATAGAAGGTTAATGAGAACGTGAATTTGGTTGAGCGGTGGGGAAAGAATCTTCCGCTTGATGATCTGAATGAGGCTTGCGACAAACCATCCCACCGTACTTGAAATACTATTGTTTGAAATTCGGCGAATTTCGCGAAGGGCCAAGGAATAAAAGATTGAATGGTCCAGGAAGGGCTGCGAGGAAGTGAGCTGTTGCTTTCAGTCTGAGGGAAGTTCGTTGAAGGGGGTGGGGTGATCCATTCCAGCGAATGAAAGTGGAAAGGGAGTGGTAATGAAAAAGAGAAAGGCCGAGGTATGAGAGAAAGGGAATGAGAGGTTAAGGTAAGAGAATATAAAAGCGAGGTTAAGGGATAAGAAAAGGAAAACGAGATGAACGGATTAATAAGATGAAGAGGATTTAAGGGATAAAAACGGAAAGAGGAGGTAAAGGGATAAAAGAGGAAAGAAAATGTTGAGGGACGAAAAAGGAAAGAGGTGGTTGAGGGGTGAAAAAATATAGGAGAAGTTGAGGGATGAGAAGGGGCAATAGGGAGGGTCGAAAAGGATGGGACGGGGCTGCCCTCAAGGGAGGTATGAAGAAACTTTTGCTGCACTCAGGGGAAAGGTCGAGGGTGTGCAAAGGACCCGGATACGTGACTCTAGTACCATACGCCACTAGTTACGGAAACGGGGGTTGGAAAAAATGTGTTCCTCGTGGAGGCAAAGGGATGGACGTCATAACGGTATACATGTATCTACGGAATGATGGCGAAATTTTGCGTGCTGGTGTACATGTAGGAAGCGGCCTCTTTCCGGTACCATTTGTGATAGGGATCGTTTCACGTTCCAACAGCTTTTCGTGTATCTGCCCTATCCAGGGTACTGTTTACGAGTATGGTTTGTGCGAAATGCCAGAGTGAATACGCTATGAGAATCGAAACAGTGGGAATTGCCGGAAGAGAGTATTGTACCGACGACAAAAGGGAGGGGTAGGGGGCAAGAAAGCGAGAAAACAGAAATAATGGAAAGAACGAAGAGAGCAAGAGAGAGAGAGAGGGCAAGTGAGGGAACTGAATTGAGGAGAAACGAAGAGAGGAAATTGAGGGCTGCAACCACTTTACAAGATTCCCAATACATGGACGATGAAGTTTTAAGTGAGGTACAAAACTGCCAATGTATTCGTCGGTTAACCACATATGGGCAATGGCATCCTGATGAATGATAACAAAATGGAGGATACATTTTTTGCTGCGATTTTGCGACTTTCGGGGGTAGTTTTCAACCCTTGAAATTGTTCTTCGCCGGAAAATAAGACATGTTCTTTAGGTTTCGGTGAATAATGACATATCCATCATTGAACGAAATCGGAGAGGACAACTGAAACCGGTTTCCTTGTGAGTGCAAACTAAAATTCATTCATGCTAATTCGTGGTAGTGTCGTTGTTTGGGTTTTCAATAATCGACGTTTCAAGTGAAATACGAAAGAAGCTGGCGAGGATATCTTGTATATTGCAATGCGAGGATATTTAGAATTTCATGAATTATTCTCGTGTTTCTTTGTTCCCTCATACCTCACCGAACTCCTTTCATTTTCTCTCTCACTCCCCTACTTGCAACTACTTTGTCCTTCCACCCTCGACATATAGGTATAACTTCACTGTTCGGTTGCATTGCAAACTCCTCGACCTCACCACTCATTTTAGCTGAACGCTCTTTTGTTTATTTCGGCACCCTCGACGTGACATTTTCATTTAAACTTTATATATCTTTGTGGGATTTGTAATTAGACTATTTCGAAAATTAAACAACGTTCCAACAAGGGACCATAGGAAAATAAAGCAGTCAAAATGAAAAGGGATTCCGTCGGATTAAATTAAAATTCATAAAGACAAATTCGAAATTTCAACGTGGCATTATTTATTTAAATGATCTCATTAAAAAGTATTATTGAAGTAAAAACTGAATTAATTGAAATTGATTGAATTAACTTGATTGAAATTGACTTGATTCATTAAGAAATAGATGAAATTGCTGGTCACCCTGTATAACGTACAAGGGAAGTGCACACACCTTTGATATCAACCAGCCCAAATAACGTGTACGTTTTACTCGGAATCAGCTATGCATGTTACGCATAAGTGTGGGCGTGGCAAGCATAGCAGGCATCGTGAAAAGCACCGTATGCTAATTATGCGGGCCCCTAATTAGAAACGAGCTTCGCTCTGTGGCTGTCTTCTCTTCTTTTCTCTCACTCGCCGTACCGCGGTATCGCCGTTTCGCTCTTTCTTTTTCACCAGTCTCGTGGATGCGCAAGACAAGTTTGCCCATTTTCCCCTCATTTACTTCTCACCTATTCCTTTACGTCTTTTCCCCACGAAAACTCTTGCATGCTCTCGTTTCTCCTTCCGCCACTTCCAATCTTCATCCTCTTCCTCTTTCACGCTCATTTTACTTTCGTTTATCTAGAAGGTTTCTCACGATGGGAAAATGAGCATGCATAGTGGCAAGTCTTGACGCCATTAAAAGGGAATAAGACACAAGAGAGGTGTGAAATTCACGTTTGAAAAAAAAATGTTGCCTGTAATTTCATGAGCCATACAACTCCTGAGAATTTTTTGCCAGCGAATTATCCTCGTTTATTTTATTTTTGTTCAGGTAGGCCTGGTACAGTAAAACCTCGATTTCCAACGACCGATTTTAAAAACACATAAACTCGAAAATAAAAATTATTAAAAATGTCATAGTTTGTATATCCTCTTTTCATAAAATGAAGTTGAAACGCCTAAAAAATACCATGAAAAATTCCGTGATTTTCCTAATTCGAAAATATGTAGATAAAACCCTTAATGACGAGAAATTATATATCAAAAAGCCAGTATAACTGGCTTTCGTGAACAAAAAAGGGTGGCTACTTTTTTTATGGTGAGTTTATTTGCTTCTGTAATTTTGTACAAGTGTGTGAGTACGTTTGCATCAGTGTACAAGTTTTCCCCTTTGTTTGGTGTTGTCCTAACCTACTTGCTGGATTTTCAGATACTATATGATTTATATGCCCGGCCGGATAAACGGGACGACTAAATGAAAGTAGGAGGTACATTTTAGATGGTACGAAGACGCACTATTGTTCAAATCGGAGAGCGAGTATAGCTACCCCTTCTCTCACTGTTGTTACAAAACCTCCAGGAAAGCCCCGGAGTTGCCAGCTGTGGAGCACGCCTCTTTATGTACGTGTGCAGTAAAAGCTGTTCCACTTACCGAGACTTCGGTACCCCGCCATTATGCCCAAGTGAAAATAGACGAAAAAAAAACAAATTTTAACTGTTTTTTTGCTCCGATATTCTTTTGGAAGACGATTCAAATAAGCTCCGTACAATGAAAGCAAATTTAATAGAATCCATACCTTTGCGTACCAAATGTTGTTAATTCGAAGCTATATTTTTCAACAGAAACGAAATTTCATTAATATGGAATACAAACTGAACAGGAAAAGCATACTTTTAATTATTTTTACTTGTATTATTATTTTCCTATAACATTAAATTTTTTCGTACTTCCTGATTTTTTTCGTATTATGAAAATCATGACTTATACAATATACAGGAACAATTACAAAAAATATACGTTAGGACCGTGAAGAAAAGCCATCAGACCCTAATTTTGAATTATGAAACAGAATCGGACACATTTCAGAGCTACTCATCTCTGTCTTTTGCCATGAGTCTGAAAAAAATATTACGAAAATGCTGGAGAAGAGGAGTAAATGGAAACGCAACTGTCTGAATGAATTATTCGTGCCAAGAAAAGTGTTGGAGATATTAGTTTACGTTACGTGAGACTATGCGTTTGGAATAAAAATTTAGTAAAAAAATAAATACATGCATAGAAAATGCAATTCTTTTAGTTTCCTCCAGTCCAGTGAACGTAAACGTAAACGCAAATGTAAACGTAAATCGTAAACGTAAACTTTTTTTTATCAATATATATGTATATATTTATTCATAAATATTCTACGAAGTTTAATCGATCGACATTAATTATCAACTTTTATAAACGATGAAGGACAAAAAATCGTTATCCCCACACAATGGCTGACCATTTATTTTTTTGTTTCATCTTTTCACTGTTGATGTTCCATTTCGTGGTCCAACGCTCAGCACTTTTATAAAGAAGTGACCTTTGTACTTTCAACGTTATGAAGATAATGTTGAGAGGGTGTAGAAAGAAAGAGGAGGAGAGTGAGTGTGTTGCGTCCCCAATAAGCCTGTGCAGAGACCCTGAGGAGACACCAGCTCTCCCGATGATGTTTTTTCGAGGCTGGTATTGCGAGACTTCTTGCACCAGACCACGAGTACGAGCGTGGAGACCTGACAACAGCACCTGGTAGTATGCATGTATACTATATATGCCCTTTAACTGACAAGACTTCCCTTTCGTCCCTTTTTCGTTATTATCGTTGTTATAGTCAGAGCAGGGTTCACTGCAGACCTATCCGTGTTCACAGGTGCGAAATATCTATATTTCCTACAAACAAGCTCTTTCCAACTTTTCTTGAAAAAACGGGCAACCGCTTTGAAGCTTTGTTTGTTGCGAAATTTTTGCATAATTTTGTCGAGTACCTGGATCCTCAAGGGAGACCACACGGAGCCCAGATGGTGGTGACGAAATGGAAAGAGACTGGCAAAAGGCAACATGGGTCAATTAAATTTAGGCATCGAACTTTTGTTTAACTTTTTAAACTTTGTTTTTATAATGATGCAATATTATTATTAGTTTTCAAATAATGTATAATATGTAAATGTATCGAATTGTGATATATGATAAAATTTCTATAAACTAATTATTATTAATCACGATAATTAATTACACCGACTAAATATAATATTTTCATTTATTATTTTGACTTTTTTTGCAGTGTTTCGAATCAACGCATTTTCTCCTCATTATTGATTTTCATTAAAAATTGTTGATTTAATAACAAATAAATATCCTTGAAAAAAATGGCTTCCCCATTAAATTGTGAAAATAATCTCACCATTACATTTTCTTTCTTAAATATTCCAATCATAATGGTAATATTTTTTAAGTTGACGTCTGGAGATTTTCACGTCTCCAACTCACAAATTCAAAAGTATACCTCTTTCTGTCGAGCTACATCGCGAAAATTATTTTGCAAATCGAGAAATATCTGTACATTCTCGTATCCGCTACTCGTAAATTCTTAAGCAAAAAATGCAATAGAAGGTAAGGAAAAGCTGCGTTTCCTCAAGACAATGGATCCTTTGAGGAACTCGAGCACCCCTACGCCGCCCACAAAGACTGCACTCAAAAACCTTTCTCCAAACTTTCTGAAAGGAATGTATACATACTGCGGAGAAAAATCACAGTACAGTACTTTACGACACAGCATGGAGGAATTATTTCCGAAACACTAAAAAGGCTAATGAAGTATCTCTGTTAATAAATTCTATGAAAATTAAAAATACAATCAAACATGAATATACAAAATAAAAAAGATGATTTTCATACTTATTCATAAATAACTATACTATATTTATTTGAAGAGGTGTTAATTACAAGAATCCGGGTTTTTGTCGAAGGCGGAATTATATGCCTAGTAGCTGATAATAAGCATGGATGGCGCATGGAAATAATACGTACACCAGAGTGCAATTTATGGTGTTGAAAATGTGCTATTTTATCCTATGTTTGCCGTACATTGCCATTATACACATAACAATAAGAGCGCCGGCGAGATTTCCCCTCTATTGTTACTTCCAATAATAAGCGAGGTCCTTCATTCAACTATTAATGAAACGTATGTATACGGAGTGTCTCGAAGGGTGCAGGGGCGAGAGGACTGGCAACGCTTTTATCCACTCTCGGTACAGCATAGATTATAAATTGCAGATCGTGTACGCCCCAATGCTCGCCGTTGAATTTCCGAATTGTATCTAGCTTTTACGCAAAATCGATTCCCCCTCCCACCCCTTTACCACCGCAATTTGAATATGGGGGTGGACGCTTTATAATGTTTATCGTCGTGGTACGATAATGGGCATGCGAATCACAGAGAAATTAATGCGGCGCAGTCAAGCAATTTGATCATACCCGCTGCAATATCGTGTTGAGTATACAAGGCGTCTAATTTCAATAGGAATTTTGTAAAAACTGACATGCTACTGAGCCATTGTTTGGCCTTGTAACTACGTACAACGCGTTGAAGATATGTCGAAGATTTAACATGACTCCAAAAAACACAGTTTTCTCACAGTCGATTAGTTTTACCGTCCTTAACATATTCCATTAACCCCTCTCATTGGAGACACCCTGTATGAGGCATCTACATAGATGTGCACCCACATATGTCTTGTGGTGTATTACGAATGATGTTGTCGAACATTTATTTCGTAATGACGTATGGATATTTGCATATACATGTATATGTACATCGATGCCTTATGAACATTACCACAGCAGATTTAAGCAGCTGACAATGAGAATTCACGCTCGCTTTCAGATTGTATATCGCTTTACAAAAGCATTTAGCGGTCATAACTGCAGCGACTGCATCCATTAATCAAAGTGTACTGGTTTGTTAG
Organism: Ophioninae sp. B BG-2022a; assembly: GCA_030522765.1. Taxonomy (NCBI): domain Eukaryota; kingdom Metazoa; phylum Arthropoda; class Insecta; order Hymenoptera; family Ichneumonidae; species Ophioninae sp. B BG-2022a. Next base: position 7,648 of record JAPYZJ010003042.1, on the reverse strand, counting down.
TTGAATGGGGAAGAGCTGTTTATGCTCGTATATTCGATGGATGATCCAGCATAATACAGCCCCGCCCAGTTTCGTTCCATCCGTAATGACGGAAATAAAAATATGATAAGTGATGGAAGTAGAATACGTATACGTAAAATTAATATTCCCGTTCGAGCGTGTAATTAATACTAGAAATATGTCAAATCATCGTTGATGACACAGTCACTCGGAGGCATATTCGGTCCATTGTTCAGTACTGATCTTTTGAAATACGTTAATGCATACGAGTCTTCAAACTTCATTTGTATCCGTCATCACCTTTTGAGAATTTGAGTGATGGGCTGTCGACGTCGAATTGCTTAATCAGCTTTCGGAGAAATCAAAAGTTTAGTAGGTAAAAATAAAAACGCAAGGTACTGAGTTAGACTGAAGGTACAGACTTAGGCAGTGAGTTCAATCAACCTATTCGACATTTGATACCTGCCTGCCCCCCACCCTCTAACCCGCCGCTTCCGGTTCCTCATTTCACAACGAAACTCGTCGTTTTCTGGGAGTAAATTAACTGGCAGTTTATATACAATTTTGGCGCCTCTCAAGGCTACCACTTGGCACCAAGTCGAATTCATTAGCTGGGCACGAGTATGCCGCCAAGCTGTCTTGGTTGCACTCCATCACCAGCCCTCGTTTCCCAGCCAACGAATTTTAAAGGTGAGCAATGGAAGGTTGATATATAAAAATATGTATATCTCATCAGTTGGCAATTCCAACCCCAAATCACGACCGTCGAATCGCTGTTAACTGAATATATAAACTTCTATAAGAAAAAGTATCTCTTCGACAAATACAAACGACTGCATTCAGGAAAACGCCATAACTTTGCCCTTCGGGACCTTTTCGTTCAATGAATTGTCTTGAACCGTTTCTTCGGCGAGCACACGATCAAAAATACACTCTTGAGAAGCAACATTTTCAAAATCATTTATATTTATTGATCAATATAACGGCCTTTTAACTCAATAGACCTTTTTCGGCGGCGTTCCAATTTTTTTAGATCAAACCAACTCAACTCCATGTTCTTCAAACTCAACCGCAGCTTATTTGAACCCAAGTAACCGCAAACAAACCCAAACAGGAATCGAATCACTGAACCATTGTTCTTCTACCTTTTTTCTGCATACGTATATAAATAGAGATATATTCTGCCTATGTATATAAATAGAGATGGTAAGATGTGTCATCGAGGTTGAACCCTCGAGGGCAGTAAGATGTGCGACCTATCTCCTAGAAGACCGATGGTATTTCCGTCTCGTTCTCCCAGTCATAATCGATCATGTCTGTCACCTGTTCGATGGCTCCCTGGATAATTCAGCGTTTCCATTAATATGGGATCTAGACTTCGAATGTCCAATCCCACAGGTTGGAGTTCTCAAATGGCTAGCGATTCAGCAGCCCGTATCTCTACTACGAGCATTATCCAAAGTCTTTGAAAGCATTAGGACCTACCAGGTCTCTGGCTTTACTACCCGTAGATTGGACCTGCTAGATGCACCACAATACGCAATCTGCACAGTTAAACATTGTTGATGACACTTGGCTAATCGTAGACAAGTGCACTATCACCATCCTTTTTTTCGAATTCTCCACAGGGTTTGATTGTATGAGCCATGTCTTCTTGCTCCAAGAGCTGAACCTCTCAGACACCAATATTGGCTAATCCTTTTCTCGTTGTTCCCACTTTGATATTGTCCTATCGACCTGCTATAGCAATTTCTATGCAGATGTCTTTCCAATGAAAGTACAGGATGCAATCCAGACACTGAGTCTGGCAGCCGGATAGAAAACTGTGATTTACAATTCAACTTTTCCAATGAAGTTCCCAAAAGAATTTTCGAGAAGAAATGTTTAGATTGCGAAATCTCTTGGCTCCTTATTAGGGTTTCAAGTTACGTAACGCCTCAAATTCAATTTCAAAAGGCTATTATCCGTTTTGCTAGATCTTTGTCCTATCCATATCGCCCTGGCTTTCAAATCTCAAACACCTTGTCCGAACCTGACCTGTCTTGCAGTAAATTGTCTCGTAAATCGATTGATTATTCAGATACGTCCCAATCGAGCTCCTTGTGCTGGACCAGGCCTTTGAACCACGGAATGCCCTTCATTGTCAATGCACACCGAGATAAAGAAATTATGCCTTTCTACAAGAACGTTAAGTGGCTGAGAGTTCTGAGGTTGGATATTTTCATCTAGGGACGACCATTTTCACCATCTGCTGACATGGAACTACCAGTTGCTGGACCGTACCTACTAGCCAATCAGAATGGTCGGACCTTGCAAAGTCACAAGTGTGTGATTGCTCGCTAGAATACTTCAGAGGTTATTGAACCTAGGTGCATGATCTTTCTAGCCATCAAACTACGGCCATCAAACAATACTATGGCCATCAAACTTCAGAAAATAACCCCACCTAGGGACTTTAAAGCGATGTGAGTACTTATGTGAGAGACAGCTAAAATTTGTAAATCTATATTTCTCATGGATGAAATGTTTTTGACGTTATATAAAACCAGGTTTTCATATAAACCTGAGATGCTCAGGTTCTCGTAAAAACCTGACACTTTTTTCGAAAAAAATAACTTGCTGATAATCGTTTTTTTGGGCTCGATTTTATAAACTCGTCCGTATTTCTATTCCACCTTCTGCAACTCGCCAATATTTATTAACTGTTGTATATCGAGTGCGATAACTTCCACGAGTGCAGAATCTTCAGGGATTTTCGGTCCCAAAGCACGTAATGAACGATTCTCCACGTCTCTCCCTTACACTTTTCATATTTTCCGTCCCTCAGGGATACCGCGGTCATATATCCTACTCTTTTCACGGTTACCACCAGAGTGCACCTTTCGCTCTCTCGACCCTCTTTTCGGATGCTCTCCATGCCATTCCGTCCTGCTATCTAATTTTCCATGACATTTTTCAACAGACATATCCGTTAAGCTCACAAAGAAACCACGGGGAAATCTCCTTTCGTCGGTTTATCAGTTGAGCTTTTTTACGTTGTCTGACAGCTTTGGGGAGATCGTCAAGTTCCTCGAGAAAGCTCAGCTTCGGGCAATACTTGACGTACCCAATTTTTTTAACGGGTAATGTCCACCAAATGGGGCATTCCACGCGAAGCGGACAATTACAAAAAGTCGATGTTTCCGATTTTAGTAATATTTGAGTATGTTGTAGATATCCATGCCCTTGAAAGGTAATTTTAATATTTTTGCAAAATAATACCTGGTTAAGGAGTTAAGGGAATTAGAAATTTTGGCTAATCTGTGGGCATGCAGTACTTCAAAGTCGACTACCAAGTAATAAAATTGTGGAGTAAAATAATTTACCCACTGGATTTATTACTCCATTTAATAAGCTTTTTAATTGCATTACGGAAAAAAATTTTTTTTCTTTTTTAAAAATGAGGTTTTATTTTTTAACTTTGATTTTCATACAGTTTACGAATATCGATTTTTTTTATTTTTTTTTCCAAAAATAGGTAATATTATATAGAATATGCCTGCTAAGTTTCATAATGGACGTGGAAGTGGATTAGGAGCTACACTAGAAACACTGGCTACGTGCGGCGCTCCCGCTCGCGCCGCACCACGCCTAGCGCCTGCCGCTTGCGCGACCTGAATTTTTTTCTAAGTAATATGATAGTTTAATATTTATGATATTTGCAATAAAACTAATTATTTTTATGACTAAGTACAAATTTATTTACAAATTTTTACAATTTTAACTGCTTCACTATTACTCGTGCGTTTTATCATAATACCTTCAGTAGTAGGAATGAAGGCATGATATTTTTTTGTGCCTGGTTTTGTCGCTGCCGATTCAAATCTGCTTTTTAAAAAAATCGGTTTTGTTGAATATCCTCTTTTCGAGCATAGAAAACGTACGTTCGCGGTTCGGCGCGGGGCAGGAGCGCCGCACGTCGGCAGTGTTTCTAGGCTAGCTCCTAATCCACTTCCACGCCCATTATAAAACTTAGCAAGGTTATTCTATACAATATTTCCTATTTTTGGAACACAAATAAAAAAAATTAAGATGGTTATACTTTGTGAAAATCAAAGTTAAAAAATAAAACCTCATTTTCAAAGAAGAAAAAAATTTTTTCTTCCGTATTCAAAAATGCAATTAAAAAGCTTATTAGATGAAGTAATAAATCCAGTGGGTAAATTATTAATCCACATTTTTATGACTTGGTAGTCGACTTTGAAGTACTGCATCCCCACAGATTAGTCAAAATTTCAAATTCCGTTAACTCCTTAACCAGGTATTATTTTGTAAAAATATTGAAATTACTTTTTAATGGCATGGATATCTACAACATACTCAAATCTTACTAAGATCGGAAACATCGACTTTTGTACTTGTCTACTTCGCGTGGAATGCCCCAAATGCTAAAAAAACAAGGCTTTTTTAATGATTTTTTTTAAGGACATTTGAGATGAAAGGTATATAAATAATATATCATTGGATTAACCAACTCTTGGAGAATAGAAAAAAATTCTTTATGGTTATTTTTTTACAAAATGGCGGCTGTGCAGCGATTGCTGTGAACCGCTATTTTAAAAAAGTTATTTCGCGGCGAGCAGTAGAAGTCGTGCCCAACTCCACCAATAACAAAAAAAAATATTTTATTATCTACATGAGTGTCGCTAGTGAAGTACACATTATTATATTTTTAGAATTCTTTTTCGCAAAATGGCGACGGTTTGAAAAAAAAATTTTGTTCGACAAAAAAAATCGACTTTAATTGTTTATAACTTTTCTGTTGTCAATGAATCTAATGAAGAAGCTACAGTTAAAATTTCAAGTCAATCGGATGTAAACTTTTTCAGTTCTACTGCTCGCCGATTTTGAAAACATGGTTTTGAGAAAAATGCGTTTGAAGTTTCAAAATGCTATAAATTTTAAGAATCGCAATAATATAGTGCTTAATAACTTTTTTACCTTCAGTCAGCTATCCCTACGCCGTAAAGTTGTCCTTCCTGGCCTTATTTTTGCCTGATGTCTTCTTCTTTTTGCCTCTTTTTCCTTTTTTTTGTCTGATGTCAGGCTGCGCCTAGCCTCTTTCGCTATATTTGACATACGATTCTCAGCTACTTTGATGCGATTGGCGTCCGATCCCACGCAAAACTCGTACATGTTCGGTCCAACGGTTAACCCAAGAGCATCGTAAATGACAAACAGGCCCGCCAAGCCTTCGTTGAAGGTAATAACGGCTACATCAGTCGCAATATCAACTATAGTCTTACCACTAGATATCGTTTTTGGAGCAATTGACCAAATTTGAAGCAGCGATCTCTATACTTCAAATTCAAATCACGATATCGATCATAGGTAGGTACCTTCTACTAATTTACAAAGCCGCGAAATTAAAAAAAATGAGCATCGCTAAAATAAGCGAAAAATGTGATTTTGGAGCATAAAAGTTGTTCGGTAAAAATTGATTCAAATGAATTTTGAGTTTAGGTCAGTACTTCGGCGTTATAGATTTTGATTCTAGGATAGTTTTAGCATAATTTAAGCCAATAAAAAAATCGAAAAGAAAACAAAATTTAGTGGATATTACCCCTTAAACCTTATTTGCATAAACGTGGTATTTAGTGGCTTGCCTTGGAGAGAACCTAAAATTTGTGATGTTCCTCGTGCTGTAGTTACGTAGCATTTTAGGGAGGCAAGTCCATTTACGAATTTGCAGAAACCGATTTTTTTTCCTGTCATCGCGTTTACTCTCTTTCACCGGCAAGACCTAATCATCAGGCATATAATCGCCAGAGAATATAATACGACGAGGGCTCAAACGAATCTTACTCTTCTCCCATCATGTGCTTTCAACCTTATCCTCTTTATCTTTTGTTCTGCTTGACAAAGGATAAAAATTCGTTTCCTCGGATGACCGATATCGTTCGTGAGTATAGCTTATACCTACTGGTAAGGACTTGAAGCAATATTTAAACTATTTCTTTTAAAAATAAGTTGGGCATTAATTTTAATGGATAAAAATGCGTGCATTATTTTTTATTTACCACCCATTAGCATGAGAATTTTTATAATTTAATTAGACAAAAATTATAATTCGAACAAATCAAGTATTTCGTATCCCGAGACTTTTGAGGCAATTTTTTTCCAACGAAACGTACACTCGATTTATGGAAACATTCTCTAGTATCATAAGAACGAGTTTCCTGATCGCCTCTTTACCAAACTTCAAGGTACATAAGACGGCCGAGCTGAAGTTCTGGCCTCACCAAAAGCACGCACCAACGTGGAAACTTGTAATAATGGGTAACCCTGAACGTCTAAGTGAGCAGGTCGATTCTGATACGCGAGTAAAGATGTCGTAGACGAGGACGTAAAAAACGATGAAAAAGGGGAAAAAAAAGAAAGACTGAAAGCGTCGAAGTGCAGCATGCTGTCGACTACTTTCGCGTAAAATCGCTGACAATTGCGGGGGTGTCTGAGCGATAAGAAGTGCAGCAATCCTAGCACTTAAGCTTCTTAAGAGCTTTGCCGCTTAATTAAGGAGCTGAAGAGAAACAGCTTCGAAATCGAGGACGAAAGAATAGTGGCAAAACAGGAGAGGCAAACCCAAACTACCATCAAGAGAGAATGTTCGTTTCGGCTTGAATTTCCTTGAGCTTTCTCCACGCTTGTCTTACTTGTACCATGCTTCTAGAGGATTCGTATTCCATTTCTGGATTTCCCATTACGATACAATCAGCCAACTTCCTAAGGGAATTCAACGGAACTTTCCTAATTGTAGCTCTTGAAAACGACAATGTGTGGGTGTGTCCGATTCATGAATATGGAAAATTGCGAAGACCCAGATAACTTTATACCTTCACCGAGTGAATGCAATGAGATTTCCGTATTGCTGAGAAAACAGCAATGTTGTGGTATTGATTGCACGAAGAAACCCTCAAGTTGCTCGCATGGCGAAACGTTGATGACTCAGGGCTTTAGAGGAAACCATAAAGAATTTTACAAACATTGTTTTCACCTTAAGCGGGTAGTTTGTGATACGGTAATAATAGTAATACGGACTTCAGATTGTCTAAACGACCCCTCATGGATACCATACAGACTTCGTAAGTTATCCCCGTCAATGGATATTCGTCTGTGTCAAAAATACACCCTTTACTATGAAAAAAGAACAGTTCAAAAGTGCCAATCACCAGAAACTATTTAGTCGAAGCTATTCATACTGGTTTCAAAAAAATAAAAATAAAAACAGAGTTGATCTATACACAGCTCACGAATGCAATATCATTGTTATACCCCTATACTGGTTTACGGGCGTGTTTGATCAATTAACCAGATGATTACATTTCACGAAAGCGTTTTCAGTTTTGAACGAAATGAATCCGCATGCCGGTAATCCCAGCGTAGGGGTATAACAACGATATTGGATCAACGATCTGTGGATAGATCAACTCTTTCTTTTTGTGATAGGAGGCTAATGCCCTACCACCCCTATTTGTAAACCCTGAAAAACATCACGTAATAAGCCGTCATTGTAGGGGAATTGTGCTTAAGATGACATACTTTTTGTTTGGAGGCAAATATTTGCTCATTCAAAGGTGATAACAAAAATTCAAAGGGTACACATTAAAAA